>JAODUO010001422.1:30000-45000 GCA_025642075.2 Ridgeia piscesae | reverse complement strand
GGTTTAAAGTACACTCTTCCAATGTGCTTGAGACGAGCAAATGAGACGAGGCGAGAAACACATTTGAGGCGCTGTAGCGCTTACATTTTTCCGGCGTTATGAACGTTCCGATTGACATTTCTGCGCATGCGCGATAAGTGTAAAATCATCAATGTGCAGCGAAAGAACAACGCATTTATGGTATAAATACTATCGCTTGTTCGTTAAGATGTATATAACCTCTCAGCAAAGTTATTTGTAGCAAAGCGTCACGAGTCAAACAAGTTTTGAGGCATGTTTTGATAGCAAGCGTAAATCACGTGACTGTAGTGTGCCTTAATCGGTGACAGTGGTTAAAACAAATGTAATATGTCATTGCACTGAACGACATTTTAAGCAACTCTTCAGTTATCATCACAGGAGAGTTAAGGAACAGCCCATGGCATTTATACAAAACATACTTTGTTGTTTCGCTGCAAATTGATGATTTTACATTTTTCGCGCATGCGCAGAAACGTCAATCGGAAAGATTATAACGACCGGAAAAATGTAAGCGCGACAACGCCACAGACGCTCCGTTGGTTTTCATCCTCCCCCAAAATTAAATTAAACGAATTTCCGCATCATTGGCCATACATGCTTAGCCATTTCGCGCATTCACTTGAAAATTCCAGTTTTGTAGATTGTGTCGTTACTCTGTTGGTAACTAAAAACATATTAATTTGTCTGATACCTTCATTGAAATTTCACAAATATGTTGTACAAATTACATAACTTGGTCTGTAGTTCCAAGAGCAATCGGTCATTTGTTTGTGAGAAACGTGTGTTAAGCATTACCGAATATGGCATCATGGTCTTTTCAATGCATTGCGTGTCAGGGAGGACCACTGCCACGGTACAGATTGATATAGGCTCTTTAGTGTGAAATATACTGGTTGGAGGTAGGAGAACACCGCAGTATATTTCGTCAAAATAAATCTAGAAACAGTATATTGAAAGTGGTTCAATTTGAAACTATTTTCCTTACAATGTTTTGTAACTAGTATATAATGATGGGGGGGTTTACGTTATCATGACGTCATACACGTATCGTGTTGTCGTGTTATATATAGTCCATTACACATTTATGTAAGTTTGATTGGTGACACCAATCTAACTATGATTATTGTTTTTAGATGAAAATAATGCACCGAAATACTTTTATTTTCTCCGGCTTATATTTTTCTTATTTTTGTGTGTGTGTTTTGGCTCAAGTTTCAAACCTAAGCAAATTAGTTTTAATAAATGGCCTTGGAATGAGAGGAGGTATATTTATTCTTGCTTGCGAATTGGCCTTTGTCTTGTCAGCAAATCATAATATGTATTCTTTATTAGTGCACACACGGAAATCGGACTCACCAACGACGAATATATCAATCCCTTCTCTCTTGGCTTCTTCTGCCTCGGGAATTGTCTTTCTTTCATCAACGTTACCATCACCATTAGTGAAAACGATAGCTATCTTTCGAACGTCTGGTCGTTTGTACGACGTCATCAGTTGTCGCATGACCTGGAAACATACGAGATAAATGCATTAATACCGTTCTTACATTTGATCAAGTGTCCAAATTACTCGCCACCGAATACATTAACAAATTCACGAACAATGTAAACAGTAGATTATGTAGACAACACTGTTTTTATTACGACATCTATTATTGTATCACTTTTGCAAGGCATAATTTTACCCGTCTCAGAATTACCTTTTCATTATCAAATGTATTTATAATACAGGAAACGTGAGTGGAATACATTTGCAAATATATAATATCACCGCCCTTATCTCGCCTACCAATGGTAGAATCTTCTAAATGTCCTAGTCATGTCATGCAGTGTTAATGACGGTATTTGTTAAGATATAAGTTCCTACCTGCACAGGTAAATCGTGTCATCATCGACGTTGAATCGACGTACCGTATGTGTATACTATCATGACAAATCATATCGATACAACAATTAGCAGAGCTAATAGCTCTACTAATTAAGCTAACCACTTACCGATATACCGTCAGCGGGATTAGAGATGCCAGCCATGAAAACAAGTTCCCAAATTTTCTTCGCCATTACGCCTACGTCATAATATTGCTTCAGGTGGAAGTTGACATCTGCAGTCGTGGAGTAGCTGACAACGCCGACGTGAGTCTGGTCGGCGCTGATCTTGACTCCGTGGATGATGTCCATGACGAACTGTTTGATAACGAACCAGTTGAGTTCTCCGATGCTGGCGGATGAGTCGAGTACAACGACGATGTCACTGCGACAGTGGCCGTCCACTGCGATTGACAAAAAGAAGGATAGTGAAACAATATGTTATTCTACTTTAGAATTAGCTAATGATCCACTGTTCCTACTGCGCTGACATGTGCAATTGATACGTCAACAATTATTGACGGAGACATTTTGTTCTTCTGTCTTGACATTTGCCTTTGGTCATCTATCTGCTGGGTTGACAACGAAATATAGGAATCGCTGAACAAAGGCATTGCGGATAACATGGCTCCAATAACACTTTGTCGAAGCTCTTGTCACGATAGATTGTTTTCCATTTGATAATGGTATCGAATTTGTTACGTCGCTAGTATTGTTAAGATGTGATTAATCAGCTTGCTATCAGTTAGTGTTCGTAAAAGGCTCACTTAATTACCCATACTCTCTTACCCCATCATGTCCACACATGCACACGAACATAAACGCACACACACACGCACACACGCACGCACGCACGCACGCACAGACACAAACCAACGATACACATAAATAATATATTCTACGAAGAGTGAACCAACGCCGAAATAACACTTATACAAAAACAACTTGATCAAAAGAAACCCGACCCGCTACAGTGTTCACTCAAGCGTGGTACATACCAGGCGTACATGAATGCATATTGCACGAAATTGTTTGTTTATTTGCTCCGTCTTTGTCAACCCTTGTCCTTGAGCCGCCGCCACAGGAGGCGCTGCAGTCGCTCCACTCAATGCCATCGTATGGGCCTAGTACGAAAAGGAGAAATATAAACTTACCTGCGAAATAGCAGTGTTCACAAAATGCAACGCTACGTGAAGATACTATACTATAAGTACACTGACTATCGTGAGTTTATTAGTTAAACGCGTCACACGTATTCCTCGTAAAGGCACACTACATTACACGAGTCCGTCCGTCAATCATGAGCTACTTCACGTATTGTAAACGAAACAAAATTGCGGAACTATTTGAATGTCAGTCATACTCCTTGTCACTTTAATCAAGCGCAGTACAATAACAAGATGTTTGAACGTTGTTACTTGCAGGTCTGCATTCATACTGCACAATTCACCTATACGCACTGGCAATTCGAATGAAATTAGGCGCGTCGCATCTCTTAAGGAACGGCTTGATAACAAAGCTACTAGAACATTGTCAATAACTGAAAACGTGTTTAAGAGAATTCGTACTTCATTGCTTTTTTCCATAAAACCACTGACCAATACGGATTAGAATATTATATAAGAATTGCAATTATTTGTATGGATAACGTGTTTGAATTGTATGGAAAAAATTATTATAATATTTATTCGTTATACAATAATTACAATAGTTGTTCTCAGAGTTTTTTTGATGTAGCCAAGCAATAAATAAAGAATTTACACTTACCATAACTATCAAAGTGATGGATTGTCAGCAACACACAAAGCTGTCACCGACCACACCGTGATTCCACGACATCAGTGTAAACGTAGAGCTAGTAAAACGTTCCACCATATCTACCAAAAATTCGACCTTTCTCGGCGTTCAACCCAAATATGTTCGACATATCCGGAGACAACACAATTCCCGTATCTAAATATATAATCACTTTTTGTGCGATTTTCCTGTAGCTCACTGTCACGACCTCTCAAGTTGTCCCTTTATTTCACCCAACTATGCTCCTTTCGTGAACATTCTGACGGTAAGTCGACACCCACGTACCTGCTTTCTTGCACTGAAATTTCGCTATTTGAGAACAATTAGACAAAACCGACACGCGCTACTGATCATAGCGGCAGCCAACGCGAGAACAACGACAACAACAACAATGCATGCTCCAGCGCTCATGGCCGGTGGAAGTGAAACAAACGTGCCGGCGTGTTGACACGGGCCAGGACACGAACACAACGCCCTCGTCTGCCTTCAATATTTCTACAAAATGATAGACCTCAGAAATAAAACTTTCCTACGTGATAAAGACTAGGCGTTATTTCAGTGACTGCTCAGTGTACTGCTTCACAGAAATCTGTAAAGCAGCAGCCCTGAACTCTTAACCCCATATTTAGCTGTCCTTCATTCTTGTTACACACTCCACAGAGCCGATCGCCCGCCAGAGGTACCAGGCATAACGCAAGGAGGAGAGTGTGTTTCAACATAAATCAGAGATGATGCAAAAACCCACCAGTTTTGTATACAACTTGCTCCCGCGAACTTGAGATACTTATCATAAAATACAAGCCGTTTTACCTGCCGCGAGAGTGTATTCCCTTGTCGTGGTGGATGTGTACATCCCACCCCCGGCCAAAGCTACAGCTGCGATCGGCGCACTCGCTGGTCAGATTACCGCCGTGGAAAACACAAACCCGGACTCAGTTTTGCAAATTACGTATGACTTAAATCACACTACGATGTCTAAGGACCTACCAATGTAAAAGCAGCTTGTCAAATGTGCCACGAGACATGGGAAAACATCACGCGGTACCCCGCGCACCCCACCATGGTATATCTCCTGCATTCATATCGCCAGAAACTTAAAAGAGTGAAGTCATGCATTCGCAAATCAAACGTTGGAATCACGAGGACATTCTGCGTTTCGAAGGTTGTTTATCAAGTGCGGACTGACACTCTTTTTTAAATACGCGTCTAAAGATATTGATGAGTATGTAGACACTGTGACATGTACATAAGCTTTTGTCAGGATCAGACATGAATAATAATGATATTGCCTGGTTTTGCGGCATTTCTGATCGGGTAGAGGCTATTATACATTAGTGGAAACGGGTGGTTCGTGCTGCTATTGCTCTATTTTGATATATATATATATATATATATATATATATATATATATATATTTATATTTATATACTCCACTGAACCATGACTTCAGACCTTCCTCAGTAGGTATTTATCCTAAGCCTGCCCATCTGTAATCAGCAAGGCCCAGGATGTACTATCAACACGGGTTGTGTTTATGCGTAACCTGGTCTACCTTTGCCCAAGAAAGTTCAAACTTTCCAAGTTCATATTGTGGTACCTTTTGTTGGCAATTTGATTGTATTGTGGGAACTAGACGTACACGTGTCGTCTCCTCCATGAAGTCCGTCAGACGAGTGGCCTGGAGTTGCTGATATGGGTCTGGACTGTTCCGGCGCATTAATTGTTCGTTGTGTATCACTCATGTATATAGATTGGACGCGTAAAAACCAGGCGGCGCCTGTACCATCGCTTAGCTTAATGCTTCGACGTACTCTACTAGTTACGAAAATTGATCAGTGCCTACCATCAGCACAGTTGCTCGAAACGTACGCCAGGCATCTCACGGTACTGCCAGTGTAGGCTTTATTATATATTCTATTCCGCTGTCCTTAGCAAATTCGCAAGGTGCATAGTATCTGCATCATATGACAGAACAAGGTTAATATACGGTAATTAATCAGTACCAAAACTTCATAACAGTTAGTCGAAGTTTACCACAGGAATCTAAAGGTACTGCGAGTGTAGACTTTATTATATTCTATTCCGTGGTCCCTGGCAAATTCGCTAGATGCGTAGTATCTGCATAAAAAGGTTAGACCTTGTGTCTTGCCTATGCAGACGATATGTACCAGGTAGTTAATATTTGTATCCGGCTCTGTTTTTTCACGTAGTAGCTGTCTGGCGCTTGCAGAGGATAGTCGAAGATAGGCCTATTTGAATAAAGCTTGCTTAGGCTTTCGCCCGACCACGGAACACTATGGCTGCGTGATGATGACGATGGTGATGATTGCATTTGTAATGAAAATGATATCCCAAGAGGTCCGCGCCATACTAAATACTATAGTAAAAGGTATGTATCGATTTATGTTGCGCACCATATAGAAAGCACGTATGTAAGAAAACTGTGTTTGTAGTGAGAATCATGGTCGGTAATGGTGACCCGTAATTGGTAGAATAATATGCTGTTGATAGTGATACATTAGTATTGGTTTGTCCCGTCTTTTTAACAGACTAGTTTTGGAAAACCCCGAAAACTGCAGCAGGGAATAACAAACCCCTCCAACATGAAGACACCGCAAAATGAAACATATAAAATATCCGGCGCTCAGAAAACCAAGAGCTGAAAGGTAGTCCATTGTGTGGACATTGAGCAAACATTATGATGGACAAATAAAACCGTTCTCATACCAAAGTGTTTTTAATGTGTTATTACTCCATAAATACTGACGATGTTAGCTACCTTGCATAGGCGTGAACATAAAATATATCATACCGTAGTTATAGCACTGATAATACAAGAGGACATAAGATAACAAAATACTCATTAATACAGCATAAACATGCTGCCTAACAAAATACATAATATACGCTAAGACATGTTCTCAGTTATATAACTTTCAATGATACAATATATTACTTGCGGAAGCTAATCGTTCCATTTGGCGAATACATGTTATCATCGAGAAGCAATAATTATTGGTTTGATAAATCATAACGTTATTATTGCAATATGCCAACGTTTGATATGTATTTTAATGATTGTATTTAATAGTGTATATATATATATATATATATATATATATATATATATATATATATATATATATATATATGTGTGTATATTTGCGTTGTCCATACTGTCCGTCGTTCTTAAAATATGTTAGTGTTCACCTAACAAGTGTCCTCGGAATGGCATCTTCTCCTGCTTTTAACGTATCGATGTTTATGTGGACATACGTTGCCCTCTCTTATATATCTTAGTGCTTTGTCCACGTCCGATGCTGTCACCTCGGGTGCACCATCACCCAACACATTCTTACAAACTTATATACAAACACACACTCACATACATATTATATATATATATATATATATATAATATAAATACATACATACATATAAACATACACACATGCATGCTACATACATACACACATGCATGCATTTATAGATTCATACAAATATACACTCACGTTAATACATACATATTTTTACAGTTATAATGTGTTGTCTTATCATACATCACTATCATCGCATGTTGCAAAACAAAACCGCTCTACTCCTATTTACCTCGCTAGAAACTATGAGTGGGGACGATATAAGTAAGTAAGCGTGTCAAGATGGCATAGTTATTTATACTTATTTACAATGTCATCGAACTTTAGAACAAACTTAGATTAAGTTTTTTGGCGTGTAACGTGTTATTTAATAAAATAATGAACCTGACCAAATTATGTCATTATAGTTAGTTTTACCCAAGAATTGATGTTAGGACGGCGAATGTGTAATAACAATGTCGATGCCCCCAAAAATGTGAAATATGCTACAGCTCGGAGAGTGTATGTACTCACGGCTTACTCTGCATTATGATGGAGTACACGGCGGAAGAAGTACATGGCTGAATTATGGCTGAGTAATAACGAAATGGTCGATGTCTGAATACGAATATCAGATACGCATTAACTGCGCACTGTCTGAATTAATTCACAACAATAAAGATGGATGACTTTGCGTGTACCTCAGTTATGTTACGTTGCTGAATACGTACCACCGGCTGCAACGAAATAGGTGTTTAAGGTCAATATCGCAATGACCACCACGCGGCTACCCAGACGCCAGACGACTGATGTCATGTCGTGGCTGGTCACTGAAAACGTAACACGTCACCAGTTGGAAGAAATCGGACGTTTTTTATTATATAACAGACTGGTGTCAAATAAACCATTTGTAGGAACACGAAGGATACTCAGATTGTTTTTACCATGCACTATTCACATAACAGAGTAAGAGAGAGAATTAACTTAGAGTGAGAGACACACATAGATAAATAGGGAAATGGAAGGACGGAGGGAGGGAGGGAGGGAGGGAAGGAGGGAGGGAGAGAGGGAAGGAGGGAGGGAGGGAAGGAGGGAGGAAAGGAGGGAGGAAAGGAGGGAGGAAGGAGGGAGGGATGGAGGGAGGGAGGGAGGGAAGGAGGGAAGGAGGGAGAGAAGGAGGTAGTGAGTGCGGGTGCGAGAGGACGTCGCATCTCTGGGACCTTCCCGTTCGTACGAATAGTACCTTATATAAGGTAGGTGAATTCGTAAGAGATGCAAAATATATATATTCTAAATATGGTATTACATTAAAATAAAGCAACTAATACATAATAGGTATTTAAGTTATGTAATACAGTTTTATCTTTTTTTCAAATATTTACTGAAATAATTAGGGTACATTATTAAAACAGCAAAATTGTCATACGCTACATAAACAAGTAATAAAAATAAATTAGTTAATTTAATTCATGTTCAAAAAATTGATATAGAGCTAACGGTTCTGATCATCAGTGGAAGAAAGTCCGTTTAAATTAATTATATATTTGAATATATTTGAGACAATAGTCAGAGTG
The DNA here is from genome assembly GCA_025642075.2 of Ridgeia piscesae. Lineage (NCBI taxonomy): Eukaryota > Metazoa > Annelida > Polychaeta > Sabellida > Siboglinidae > Ridgeia > Ridgeia piscesae. The sequence goes on along the minus strand of JAODUO010001422.1, from coordinate 36,386 downwards.
TCAGATTGACGAAAGATTTCAAGGAAACAGTTGCAAACGCAACAATCAAAACCTAAATATAGTTTGGGAATATTACGCTCAATTCTGTGTAAAGGAAATAAATGATCAGTGACGACATCAAAGCTGTCCGGTAGGCCTGTATGGACATACGCCGTCTTGATATGTAAACAAACACGCGTGTTTTAACGTAGATACAACTATTATGTGTACGTATGTATGTATATAATGCATGTATGTATGTATGTATGTATGTATGTATGTATGTATGTATGTATGTATGTATGTATGTATGTATGTATGTATGTATGTATGTATGTATGTATGTATGTATGTATGTATGTATGCATGAATGTATGCATGTATGTAACTGGCGAAATGTCCTATGAACACGTTAGTTTGTAGTTTGTTTAAGCAAATTACATACATGCATAACATGGTCTTTTTTAATTTATCAATTTTTATGTTATTATGTTGCCCAATTTGTAAATTTTAGTTTCGTGTAGAATAATCTAGACTCTAGTTTAGACGAACGAAAACCAACTCGCCGCCAGTATTTTAAGGCGTATTGCCAAACAAATTATAATGGAGGCTACTTTCAAAATGTTAAAATATTTGAGTTCGATAACGTAAAATATACAAGTATTACGACATTATCGCTGCTGATATAATCGCTGTTCCTGCATCCAATCGCTTTCGCTTTTTGCATGTTGACAAAAACCTTGTCAACTTTTCCATTTTGTCCTGCTAATTTCATATGTATCACGAATGCGCATAAACGTCATCAAGACAGTTTATAACTGCCGAAAAAATGTAAGCCCGGCAACGCAAGTGTAGGCGACAGGATGTTGCTGGACGAAGAATAGGCTATAATTGGGTGTTTGACATAGTTCATCACTGGACACTGAAGAAAAAGAAAAAAAGTTACACCACGCAGCCTCTGCAAGGTAATGTGACGACTGAAATGTTGTGTTTGACATTTGCAGCATTCATTTGCGATATGCCTCGTGGGACCGCATTGTTCGTGTAACCTATAACATATTCCCGACTTGGTACTTGCACAAAATCATAAAGTAATCACAGCGACCCATAAACGGCGAAGAACTAATACAATCCGAAACTGAAAACCTAGAGAGATTTCGCGAAAAGCGCTTTGCTAGGATTCAATCAGGGAAATGCAAGTTATGGCAAAGAGGAGACCTTCTCCATCAAAATGAACCACGACATACCTGTCTGGAACAAGAGTGTGGTTCCATGCAATAAATGAAGAAAATGGCACAGTGGTCTAAACAAATTCAAATCAAATTGTGAAACCATTATAACGTAGTGAATATATCATATTAATCCACACACACATTTATTTGATTGGAATATATACTGTTTCGGTGTCAAACTCAATTCTATTATTCGACGGAACGATGAATCTCCGTTACTTTTAAAAGAAATGACACACAAATATGGTTATCTTGATACAACGACAGTAAACAGTCGATAGCAATAATGCAATTTCGCTCACCGAAAAATAACAGCGGGTAAGTCTTCAACGAGTCGCCTTCTTCCACATCCTCCGCATGCTTTATATAAAGGACGTTGCTATTAAGGTTTCGTATTACGTGCGACAGTTAATTACGTCAGTGAATGCGGTGACGTCATCACGTAATGTGTATAAACATAAATACTAACGTGCCAACACTTTGCAACATAGTCGCACGTTATCGTTGCATGCGATATAGTTACGCTGTATTTTGGACCCATCGTATGCGATATATTGAATGCAATTATAATGCAACCAAATTGCATGTTTAAGACAGGACCTGACATGTTAAACTTAGTTACGTACAATGACCAATAAAAAAAAAACTAAAAAGTTAATACAATACTACTTTGATAAAATGTGGATATGCTAATAAAACAAATATGGTACTTTAGAATACCGACTTAAATTGGCACACACTACACACTGTATTAAAAATGAATAAATAAGTAAAATAGTATAAATATGTAGTAAATAAAATAGTATAAATATATACTTATTAAAATAATAAATAAATTAAAATAAATATATGAATAGTTGACTGATTAACTGTGACCACAGAGTGTTAAAATAATAATCTGTAAACAGATGCGTCTTGAGTGCTACTTTGAATTGATTCACACTCGTACATTGTCGCACTGCAAGGGGTAGTTGGTTCCATGCCCTTGGAGCTGCACAAGAGAAGGATCGTTCGCCAAGTTTAGTTCGGGAAGTGGGCTGATTAAGTACTAACTGGTCAGAAGACAACAGACTGCGTGTCGGGCAATGGGGAGAGAGAAGTGCTGATATGTATGTAGGTGCAAGACCATGGAGGCATTTAATGGTGAGAAGTAGGGTCTTGAATGTGATGCGACACTTAACAGGAAGCCAGTGCAGCTCCAAGAGCATGGGCGTGACATGGTCTCGTATCGATCGAATTAGTATAACACGAGCACAAGCATTTTGGACGCGTTGTAGTTTTTCAACTACCGCCACTGACAGTCCATTCAGGAGGCTGTTGCAACAGTCAATACGTGATATAACAAGGGCATGCACTAGCTGTTTTGTGTGTCCTTGTTCTAGGTAGCGACGAATGCGTCCAATGCTGTGGAGATGGTAGTACGCTGTTCTGGAAGTGTTGATGATGAGGATCTCTTTTTGTCGTCGTTCAGCTTCAGCATGTTGGTTTTCATCCACTGACGGATACTGATGACACAGCGTTCCATTTTCCTGATGGCAATCTCGAGTGAAGTGTTGTCGCTTAGGCTGAATTCTTGGAAACGTTGAGTGTCGTCGGCGTAGAGATGGTAAGTCATGCCATGAAGTTTAAGTATTGACGCAAGAGGGGTCATATAAATCGTGAACAACAGTGGTCCGAGGACTGACCCTTGCGGGACACCACATGTCAGCTTGTATGGTTTTGACTGCTCACCGGCAATCAACACCGTGTATTGTCTGTGTTGTAAGTAGGCAGCGAACCATGACAAGCAACGATCCTTGACGCCGATGATGTTACTCAATGAGTTTAGAAGAATAGCGTGATCAATCTATCAAATGTTGCGCTCAGATCGATTAGCAACAACATCACACCTTTGCGTTCGTCGATGGACCGAATTACGCTGTCATGAACGTGTAGTAGTGCTGTTTCGGTACTGCAGTTTTGCCGGTATGCTGATTGTAACGGTATGCAGAGATCATTTTCACGCATGTGTGCAATCAACCGGTCTGCCACAACTCCCTCATGTAACTTTGACAGAAAGGACATGTTCGATATAGGTCGATGGCTTTTCAACGTTTAACTGTCAATATTTGACTTTTTTAAATGGGTGTGATGATAGCAGCTTTCATCTCATCGGGCATTCCGTCTATCAAACACTTGTTGATAATGTTCGTAATTGGTACTGTCATGACGTCGTGACACTGTTTTACGAAATGTGTAAGGCATCGGATCAAGTTTGCATGTCTTGGACGGTGACTTACGGAGTGTGGCGTTTGTAGAGTGGTGCGAATACGCTGGATCTTTTCATCGAAGTAGTCTGCGAACTTGTTAGCGAGTGATTCGGCACATTCATAGTTCGGTAGTGTTATTGTTTTGCGCCGATGCAGCAACTTGTTTGCGATGTTGTAGAATTGCGCATGACTACGGGTGTCCGACATCATTTCTTTGTAGTAGGTCTTCTTTGCTTCAGCGCACATGGTGTTCACTTTGTTTCTTTGACTTGTAAACATATCGCGGTGTACAGTTTGTTGTGTCTTCCTGCACTGATGTTCCAGCCGCTCTCGTTTGGCTTTAGCAGCTTTTATGTCCGCGTTGTACCATGGCACATTGTTCTTTACTGTGATGTTGCACTTTCTTGCAGGAGCATGCTGGTCAAGTATTGACAGCAGTGTATTGTTATAACAGGAAAAACCCTCTGTTGCTGACACGCAGGCTTGTTGAGTAATCAGATCAGAGCAACCAATGTCGTGCCTGATTTCCTGAGTGTTGAAATTTTTCAACTTACGCACAGTAATCGTTCCCTTAGGCTGTACTGTATGTGTAGTTGGAACAGTAAAGATGACGGCGGAGTGGTCAGAATTACCGATTCGTCACAGGTGATATCAGCAATAGGCAGCTCATCACGTCTCGTTATAATGACATCGAGGATGTGGCCTTTCTGGTGAGTTGCCAGGGTAACATGCTGTTGGTGTTTTGTTGCGGAGAGAAGGTCGATGATCGGTTTTGTGTGTGCACTGGTGGGATTATCGAAGTAAAAGTTCAAGTCTCCAACCAGCAGCAGCTGGCCGGATGTAAGTGTGAGGTCTTCAAGGAGATCGGCAAACTCCCTCAGAAATACTGGAACGTTTGGCGACTTTGCTTTTGGCGGAGGTCTGTATATCGTTACGATTCACAATAGTTCGAGACCAACTTTGAATAAACAGTTGAGGTATTCCATAGAAGTGTAAGTGTAAATTGGCTCGTGACTTCGCAGATGTTCTGTATTTCGACAGTGATGTTTTTTAATATGCATTCATTTTATATTTGTCACTATATGAACGTTATGTGACAACATTTTAAAACAAATATTATAATGTGAAAAGTGCTTGAATCATTTATTAATTCCCAAAGAACAGCTATACTACAAAAGGAAAACAAAATATCAGCTGACATATATAATTATGTTCGTTTTAATATATACATAAAATAATAACTTATTAATGACATATTCGATCGAATGAAATGTATGCTAAAATATATTAACCAACTGTTACTTGATAACAGTTTCTTATTTGTATATTTATAAGTATTCTATAGTGTACAAAACATTCGTTCCCATAATGCCAAGTAATGGATCTGCTAAGTACAAACGTTTTCTTGCATCCGACTTCTCACTGTAATACAGGTAAAAGGTAAAGGTAAGTTCTTCTAGAAAGCAGTATCCAATCCTCAGGATTGCTCAAAGCGCTTTACACTTTACACTAGTCAGGTACTCATTTATGCAGCTGAGTGAACTGGAGCAATGTAGAGTGAAAACACTTGCCCAATGTTTAAACACCGCAGCGCATGATTCGAACTCGGATCATCTGAGTCGAGAGTCCGAAGTTCTACACCTGAGCTACAGCGCCCTACAATAACAGACCTGTTGGAATGGAACTGGAACCCTGCCTTCTTTTGAAACCAGACGCGCTCAAATCTAGCTCAATCTCGGACTTCTCGTCGTTTAGAAGGTGATCTCTATGCCTAAGAGCCCCTGGCGTGTGGGCGGGCGGGCGGGCGGGCGGGCGGGCGGGCGGGGGGGGCGGGCAGGCGTGCGGGCGGGCGGGGGCGGACGGACGGGCGGACGGACGGACGGACGGACGACGGACGGCGGGGGGGGGCGGGCGGGCGGGCGGGCGGGCGGGCGGGCGGGCGGGCGGGCGGGCGGGCGGCTGGCGGACGGGCGGGCGGGCGGGCGGGCGGGCGGGCGGGCGGGCGGGCGGGCGGGCGGGCGGGCGGGCGGGCGGAAGACGGACGGACGGGACAGGACCGGCGACAGACGGACGAACAGACAGACAGACAAGACGGACGACGAGGACAGACGACGACGTCGGCTGTACAGGAGTGGAAACAGAAAGATGACGGACGGATGGTCAGAATTTACCGATTCGTCACAGGTGATATCAGCAATAGGCAGCTCATCACGTCTGTTATAATGACATCGAGGATGTGGCCTTTCTGGTGAGTTGCCAGGTACATGCTGTTGGTTTGTTGCGGAGAGAAGGTCGATGATCGGTTTTGGTCACGTGGATTATCGAAGTAAAAGTTCAAGCCAACCAGCAGCAGCTGGCCGGATGTAAGGAGGTCTTCAAGGAGATCGGCAAACTCCCTCAGAAATACTGGAACGTTTGGCGACTTTGCTTTTGGCGGAGGTCTGTATATCGTTACGATTCACAATAGTTCGAGACCAACTTTGATTAAACAGTTGAGGTATTCCATAGAAGTGTAAGTGTAAATTGGCTCGTGACTTCGCAGATGTTCTGTATTTCGACAGTGATGTTTTTTAATATGCATTCATTTTATATTTGTCACTATATGAACGTTATGTGACAACATTTTAAAACAAATATTATAATGTGAAAAGTGCTTGAATCATTTATTAATTCCCAAAGAATAGCTATACTACAAAAGGAAAACAAAATATCAGCTGACATATATAATTATGTTCGTTTTAATATATACATAAAATAATAACTTATTAATGACATATTCGATCGAATGAAATGTATGCTAAAATATATTAACGTGGGCGGCGGACGGACGGGACGGCGGGCGGGCGGCGGACGGACGGGCGGGTGGGCAGACGGGCGGGCGGGCGGGCGGGCGGGCATACATGCACTACAACACACAACATACATA
>JAODUO010001422.1:15000-22500 GCA_025642075.2 Ridgeia piscesae | reverse complement strand
AATTTTATCAAAACAAACCAGACACTCTACACTGTTCACTCAAGCTTGATACTTACCAGGCTTACATGAGTGCGTATTGCACGAAATTGTTTGTTTATTTTCTCCGTGTCTATCAACTCTTGTCATAATGCCGCCGCCACAGGAGGCGCTGCAGTCGGTCCAGTTCCCGTAAAATCCTATTACGAAGAGGATAAACGTAAACTTAACTCCAAAATAGTAATGTTCACCAAATGGCTGCAACGTTATGTGAATATACTAAAAATACATTACATTTCGTGAATTGATTAGCTAAACGCGTCCATAAGTATTTCTGGCGTAAACAAATATGTTAGGTGAGACTGTCCGTCAATCAGGAAAATAGTTAATTGCCTCACTGTAAAAACGAAACAACACTGCGGGATGTTTGCGTGTCAGTATTAATTCTTGTTACTTTTATAAAGCGCTGTGCAATAACAAGATGTTTGAAATTGATATACGCATATCTGCATTCACACTTCACAGTGTACATATACGAACTGGCAATACAACTTATTGTAGACACGTCGTATCACTTATAATTGTATTTATAAAAAGCTATTATTATTGTCAATAAATGGAAACATATATTTAAGAGAACCCATACTTCATTATTTCTCCTACAACCACTGACCAAAAATCAATTGTAATTATTTGCAAGGATAACGTGTTTAAATTGTTTGAAAACAAACTTTGATGCAATATATATTGCTTATATCAACAGTTGTTCTCAGTGTGTCTCATATAGAAAAGCAATACGTAAATAATTTACACTTACCATAACTATAAGTAATATATATATATATATATATATATATATATATATATATATATATATATATATTAGCAGATTACACATAAACACAGTAATTAAATATGCTAAAATAATACTCTTAAATATAAAAAATTAATTAGAATCAAACGAAACTTCTCAGGTGAACTAATGTAAATAGGTATACTAAAAAAAATAACTAAACATAACTAGCCTAACATAACTAAAGTGGTAGCAGAAAACACTGCTCTTGCATGTTTGAGTGGACACACAAGGTCTTGTAAGTATGTTGGGGCATCGCGGTGAACAGCTTTGTATATAAACACTAACAGGTTAAAAGGTATCTTAAATTTTGTTTACATATTGGTAAAAAAAGTGTTTACCAACGTGCAACATGTCAATTAGTTATAGAGAAGTGACTCTTTAAAATATAATGCTGTTTAATAAAACATTGCTTCATAATATTGACAACGTCTCTTTGCAAGTACAATTTCTAACAAGAGTAATCCAGCTAGGTTTGGACAAAATCTTTTTTTCTTCAAATACACTTACTGTTATTGCACGTAATCCCGAAGTAATCGTGCAAACATTTGCAATAATACATGGACTTGTAGTTTACACAAGTTCCCCCGTTCATGCAAGGATTGCTCAAACACTTCTGCGGTTCCATATAGGTACCTGAAATGTTTACGAAAAACATCGATTTACTTATTACACATTATAACAGCTGTTATAATTACGTGTTTCACATGTTGGATGTAAGGACGTAATAAATAAACAACTACACCTAATGTTACAGTAACAATAATAATTGCACGAATTGGTATCACTCCCGCAACGTACCTCGTCAAAATATATGTGTCTAACAGAGAACTCGGATCCAAATGATTTAGAACATTCACACCAATTGCTCCAAGGAGTTGCCCTGATTGTAAATGAATTCCCCAATCTTGCTGTTTATCAGCCTAGAACTACAGGCTTCTCTCTATCTCTCTATTTATGCCTTGAACCAGTCCTTCCTCCATTTTGAAAACTCTGTCCACAGGAATAAATACAGCAGTGGTTTCTTACGAGATTCTCACTGTTATGTCATGTGGTTGCGTACGTGCGGTTGTCGTCAAGTTGGCCCTTAAAAAAATAGCCAATGGTATACCATTGAATTCCATTGAATACCAGTCAGTACCGTTGCACCAATCAATGGTATTTCAGTAGGACTCAATAGTATTCTCAGTGATAACATGTAATACCATTCAATACCATTGGACCTGTCAATGGTATTTCAGTAGGTTCAATGGTACTCTCAATGGTAATTTGTAGTACCATTGGGCTATTCAATGGTATTTATATAGGACTCGATGTACTCTGACTGGTAATTTGTAATACCATTCAGGATCATTGGACCATCATGTGGTAAAATATTATTCTCAGTGGTACTCTCAATGCTATATGAAAATACCATTCAGTACCACTGGACGATCCAATGATAAACTCAGGCTTTACTCGTACTCTCAATGGTATTGAAACTTACTGTATTCTCAATGGTATTTGATAATACAATTCAATACCATTGGACCACTCAATGATAAGACATGTTTCAATGGTACTCTCAATGGTATTTAAACATATTTTTCAACAATAACTCAGACTTCAGTGGTATTGTCCTTGTTTTTAGAATACCGTTGAATACCATTGGACCATTCAATAATAACATATTTTTCAATGGTACTCTCAATGGTATCTGATCATACTTTTCAACAATAAATAAGACTTCAGTGGTATACTCAATGGTATTTGAGAATACCATTCAATACCACTGGATCATTCAATGATAACACCAGGCTTCAGTGGTACTCCCAATGGTTTTGGAACATACGTTTCGATAATAACTCGGATTTCAGTGGTATTTTCAATGATATTTGAGAATATCATTGAATATCATTCGAACATTCAATGATAAAAATCATGTTTCAGTGGTTCTCTCAAACATACTGTTCAACAATAAATCAAACTTCATTTGTATTCTCAGTGGTATTTGATAATACCATTCAATACAATTCAATACAATTGGATCATTCAATAATACAATCTTGTTTCATTGATTATCTCAGTGTTTTTTAAACATACTGTTCAACAATAAATCAGACTTTAGTAGTATTTTCAATGGTATTTGAGTATATCACTCAGTACGTACCATTGGACCATTAAGTGGTAAAGCATTATTTTAGCGGTACGCTCAGTGGTATCTAAACATACCATTCGATACTATTGGACCGTTCAATGATCAAATCAGGCTTCAATGATATTCTCAATGGTATTTTAGAATACCATTCAATACCATTGAACAACACGTGACTTCGAGTTCGCAGCGGCTCATTTGATTAATCAACTGTTGTTACATAGATACATATTTTATGTGTTCTTATATTATCAATTGGGATACATAATTCACTTTTTTTATTATTACTGACTACCCTATCTTATTGAACGTTTAATCGTATATAAGTCTACAAATAATAAACCAATCAGAATACGACAGCTGATTTCTGCGGGCCTCATCGCGGAATATTTTAATGTGAATGAAACTAACTTGTGTTCGCAGAGTTCCATCGATCACATAACTCGGAGGTTAAACATCTTAAAATCTACATTTCAAATCGCCATCGATGCAGAATGGAGGTACAGTGTCACGCCTGGGTCAATGTTGAGGATGACAACACAACACAGATTGTCAATATATAATATATGACCACTTTCGACGTCGACGTGGAAACTGACGCAAAGCTCGGTAATCTTCCAGTTAACTTGCCTACATTATAAGGGCCTATTCAAAATGGTTTTATCACCTGTTTTCGATGGGTATGTGTTCGGAATGTCATTCTATATCATTTCAGGTACAACTATGTAAGATATCATTTTAAAAATAGTGTTTTAGATTACTTTAATGCCGTCGAGTCGACGTAAGCAAGCCGATGTCATTCAGGCGATGTCATTCACTGACAGGACGTGAGTAGTTAGCGCATCCCAGATGCAACAGGGCCGCAACGGCGATGTCTTTCGTGTGCATTGCGAAGTCAAAATAAAAACAATTAGCACTCCTTTATAAATAAAAAATAAATCTCCGTGATACAGAAAAACTATTAATTATGTAGCTTTAATTTTTGGGATTTATCCGTAAATGGCAAGACATCGCCTTTATACGCGTCTGGCCATGGGGTGCGCTAACTGTTCACGCCCTGTGACTGTGACATCGGCTTGTTTACGTCGACTCGACGGCATAACTGATTAGTCTGTGTATAAAGGAGGGATTGTTTAAAAACGAATCCATGAAAGCGTGTATGTATATCTTGAAAAATCGCATACTGTTTTTTTCTTCTAAAGGTGTTTTGCTAAGTAATTTTAATTAAATTTGACTGCATGCTAGTAACAATTTTTTGGTAAAGTTACTGTCAATGCCTGATTAATCAAACAACAAAATATATGTATTTGGTATACATCCAAACATTGCTAATATTGTTTAATATATTCCAAGCACACTATAACATATTTTGGTTGCCAGAGATTGAAAAACATAGTGTGCGTATATAATGTTTTACTTCTTTATTTTACTATTATGGCTCAATCAGTTTGGAATTAATGTATTTTTGAAATTGTGTACAGATTTTGTATAAAAAATATAGATAGAAGTGATTTATGGCCATAGTAAAGATGAAACCAAGTTCCATTATTTTATTTGTATTAAATGATTATCATAACATGAACAATATAAGTACACGGAAAACCACTTCATAGCTGCACTAATTGTACATTGTTTAAAAAACAGTAACATTAATTTCATTCGAGCTAGTGAATGATAAATCTTTCCCCCCAGAATATGGTCGAGAAGTATACCCACTTCTGGCCGAAGACGAGAAAAAAAGGCTTTTAGGTTACTTTCGACGCGTAGGACAAAGCTGTACAAAACATAAACAATCTAGAATAATGTGAAGATTGATCGATGGAAATTATATTTTATGATATTTCAGATTTGATGTGCATGTTTGTAACTATGTATGATCGAGAGCAGTAGACTTAACATATTAAAACATTGTTAATTTATCTTGATTATGGTTTTAGTTTGATCTATATGTGCATATTATCTATGTAAAACTAGGTATATATTAATTGGTTTATCATTGAATGGTATTTGTCAATGGTATTCTGAATAGTACCAGGGATACTGGTCAGTGGTATCTGAGTGGTACTTGACTGAATGTTATTCTGAATGGTCCGATGGTATTCTCAATGGTACTTATAAGAAGCTCTTCAGCATCTACGTCAATTGTATTCTGAATGGTATATCATTCAGAATATCATTGACGAAGAAGCTGAATAGCTTCTTAAAAGAACTCTTCAGAATACCACTGGACCATTCAGAATACCATTCAAACAAGTACCATTTAGATACCCTTGGCCATAATGTACCCAGTTACCATTCAAATAGCATTCAAATACCATTCATCTGTACGGGAAGTTTTATTTACAGAGACCTTCAAAATACCAATTAAGTACTATTGAAATACCCTTTGCCATAATGCCCCCTACGACCATTCAATAGTACTTGAATGGTATTTTTTGTAAGGGGGATGCAAGTAGTGTCGCAAAGAGGACCATGGGAATTAACCTCGAAGAAATGGTTGTGAGCTAAAAATCACGGCCATTGCCAATATGGGCGCCTGACATTTTTCATGTGCTTCCCTTGTTGGTGCCTGATTTAAAACAGGGTGGTACCAGTAAGTAGTCACGCGCATTGTATAAAAGACAGTTTTGAGCATGACACTCTGTTACATTTTGGCACGTTTGATACGATGACTTTGAGCAAATTAGGAAGTATGAAACCAATGTCGTTGGTCATGCTGCTGCAGTATTGCTCTACTGTTCCAGCCCTCTGGTGATATACTTCTGGGCCGATATTGGAATTAAAAACTCCTTGCTATATAAGGAAGTTATTCTTCTACGACGTTGTCTAGCTGTTTGAAAATCCGTTCAATATTTTCTACATCATGGTGCAGCATTTAACTGCGTCGACATGAACGATGATGATATTGTTTGGTCTTGCGGCAATTCTGATCGAGAAGCTATTTCATTTCGTACAACAGAATAGCGGATGTGTTTATGCGTAGCCTTGTTTACCTTTGCGCAAAAATGTTCACACTTTAAAAGTTCGTATTATGATTCATTTCGTTGGCAGTTTGATTGTGTTATGAGAACCAGATGTACATGTGTCACCTATTCCATGAAGTCCTTCAGAATAGTGGCTTGTTGTTGCTGATATGGGTCTGGACTGTTCCGGCACATTAACTGTTCGTTGTGTATCACTCATGTTCAATCAGTGGACGCATAAAAGCCAGGCGGCGCCTGTACCCTCGCTTAGTTAATGCTTCGCCGTACGCTAATAGCTAGGATAATTGATCAATGCGAAAACATCAGCACAGTTGGTCAAAACATACGCCAGGCATCTCACGATACTGCCAGTGTAGGCTTCATTAAATTCTATTTTATTCCGAAATCCCTAGCAAATTCGCTAGGTGCATAGTATCTGCAGCATACGACAGAACAAGGTTAGGCCTAGTGACTTGTCTACGGAGGCGGTACGTACCAGGTCCGTTCATTTCGTATTCTGTTCTCTTTGCATCCAGTAGCTGTCTGGAGCCTGCAAATATAAGCCTTTGTACAACACACAAATAACGTAATACACATTTTCATCAACACCAGGCGCATCATATCAACGTATGTCGAATACCACACAACTGAAATTACGTGATATGCTTACTTTCTCTGCAATGGATATACCGTTTTTCAGAATCGACCGATCAGGTCAAAATACCTGTTTCGCGCTGTCCTTCCAAAAACCCAGTTTTGCACCGGTAAGTGTAAGTACCACGGATGGCTCGCGCACTGTCGTGTCTATACAATACACCAAAGGTGCATACGTGTGGTGTTGTGGCATATAATGTAGGTCCTTCACGACCAACATAACGTTACAGATGCGTCAGTTGGCCGGTAATGGTGGTCGTAGATGGTAATGTAATACGCTGTTAATAGTGATACAGTTGTGTTGGCTTTACGGTGTTTCTAACAGGCTAGTTGTGGAAAACACGGCACACCGCAGCAGGGAATAACAAACGCCTCCAAAACGAAGACACCGCAAAATGAAACATATAAAAGACCTCGAGCTCAGGAAACCAAGAGCTGAAAGATAATGCGATGTATATGTTTGATATGATGTGATGGAAATTGTGTTATACATTGAGAAAGTATGATTATGGACAATTAAAACCGTTGTCATATAATATATATATATATATATATATATATATATATATATATATATATCAAGCGGAATAATATCTTCTTCTGCTTCTAATATATCGATGTTTGTGTGGTCGTTGCTGATGCTCTCTCATTTATATATATTTTAGTGGTTTCTCCACATCCGATGATGTTACCTCGGGTGCACCATCACTCAACACACTCTTACATAGTTTGATTCATACATACATATGTACATAATTACATACATACATATATACATACATCATACATACATACATAAATACATACATACATACATATCATACATACAGCATGATGCATGCATACATACATATATACATATACATACATATATAATATAACACATATATATTTATATATAACATATATATATATATATA
>JAODUO010001422.1:0-12500 GCA_025642075.2 Ridgeia piscesae | reverse complement strand
TATTTACAAAGAATATGCTATTGCTAAATAACGGTGTTATCAATTAAAACTGTTGTTTCAATATTTGGTACAGATTTAAGAGGTCACGTCAAATAATTCGTATTTAAATGATTTAACATCTTAAATTATTAATACTAAGCCTATACTGCTCTGTTCATTGTCGTGATGTAACATTCCGAATAAAAGCCAGTAATAAACAAGCAACAATACACGTACCGGTGTGGAGACATTCGAATGTATTGCACGCAGCTTCCTCACTATCGCAAAGTAAGCCGGCACAGTATCCGTCTCTTCGGCGTACCCCGGTTCCACACGTTTTGGAACATGCAGACCAATTGCCCCAACGAAAAGTGTCTTCCTCTTCTGAAGCGAAATCATTGCAGGCATATCAACTTAAAGTGTTTTATGCTGTGCATCTATATATATCATATTATATATATATATATATATATATATATATATATATATATATATATATATATATACTATATATTATATGTATACATATTATATAGGTATGTATATTATGTATATATCGTGCATCGACTCTTTTGGATGTAAACCAGTTGTAAACAATACACGTACCATGAAAATCGAATTAATTGCACGAGCCATCCTCTATATCGCAAAGTTTACCGTCACAGTATATATTATATATGTATGTATGTATATATATATATATATATATATATATATATATATATATATATATATCGTGCATCGACTATTTTGGATGTAAACCAGTTGTAAACAAAACACGTACCATGACAATCGAATTGATTGCACGAGCCATCCTCTATATCGCAAAGTATACCGTCACAGTATTTTTCTCTTCTACGGGTCCCTGATCCACATGATTTGGAGCATGCCGACCAATTACCCCAGGGGAACGACTTCCCGCTATCTGAAACAAATTCATTGCATGCACGTCTTTTGAAAGCTATTTACTACTATATATGCAGGATTGAATGTTTGTATGTATGTATGTATGTATTATATATATATATATATATATATATATATATATATATATATATATATATATATATATATATATATATATATATATATATGGTATTGTCCTATAAACAATTATTTTATTTATAAATGCATGTAATATAATTGATGGAACCAAATTAATTTACTCAGATGTCGATTTTGCCTCAGTGTATTCAAAGTGTGTGTCACTCTAACCCAACTTGAAAGTCGAATTTTCATTTCAATAACGTATTTTATTGCCATCTTATATATGGCATTCACGTTGTGGAAAATAACAAAGCGCGAGGATGTACACTACTCATCATAGGACATAGGTCCTTATGAAGGGCCAGTGTATCAGGATGAATCCCCATGAAGGGCAAGTGTATTCGCGTGAAAGTTCACGCAAGACAAACTGTCATTACATCCTCAATTATCGTCCGATGTATTCTTCTGTCTATGACAAAACTGCAATGTTGTCATTCACGCTAGTACGACGTAGTTCAGACTTACATGTTTCACAATTGACACCAGTGTACACAGCAGAGCATTTGCAGGTATATTTGTTGACGTCATCAGAACATTCACTGCCATACATGCACGGATAGCTCTTGCACGTCTATTCTACAAAGAATATATATATATATATATATATATATATATATATATATATATATATATATATTATCCTAAATAATATATATATATATATATATATATAATAATAATAAATATAATATATATATATATGATGAATAATGTCTGCCTATGTGACTTATAATCACGACCTTGGCAACCTTGACCCATTATGTGTTGTTTTGTTACCCGAGCATTATTTTACCTAATTGATTATGAACATTAACATTTAATAAATATCATGTTCTGTGTCGTAAATAACATATAATACATACAATCATATACAGATTGCAGTTTTCTAAACTATTAATTGCGAATATGACATTCCATTTTCAGAAAGGCATTACCTTAAATCTTTTGAGTTTTGTTTAATTATACATATTCATGTTTTACTAAGTAATCTACAATTATCTGCAACAGCATTACACTGAAAATGAATCCTCTTTCAGACAGAAACAGTCAAATATCAGTCATCATGTGAAACATGTTACATCTTTGCACACTTTTCAACATCATGTACAAAGACATACTTAGTCAGTGGGATGAATCGTCTTCCGCAATCTACGTGATCACTTCACCATTAACCTTGCTTACTTCAACTTAGGTCATTGTGCTATAGTTTTCTCTCCACACTTGCAAAATGAATACGTGTTGGCAACAAAGAAACTTATACTCACAGTGTGTTGCTTTGACTGTATTTCGATCTACATTGTATCTACCAAACATTCCTTTACTAGTTACTTTTCTTAGTATCTGTGCAATTCTCTTCGTTGTCTCTGCAACAACCCTCTTCCACGCAGCCAACTCGTAGTGCACTACGATACTGCCTTCACTGCAGGAATATACAATGAATGTTTTGTGAATGTACTTGCACATATCCTAGTGCATAAATGCCACATGCCTACATGTATACTGGAAATACATGTTGTTACTATTTGTTTGCTGTGAATTTAATACGTACAAACCTCAGAAAGATTTAGTATAGCTATTACAAATAAAACATATTTAAAACAACAACAATCACTAAAATATGTCTATGTTACTAATTCAAACAGCACGCCTTACCGCGCGCGCACACGCACCCGCACCCGCGCCCGCGCCCGCGCCCGCGCCCGCGCCCGCGCACGCGCACGCGCACGCACACGCACACGCACACGCACACGCACACGCACACGCACACGCACACGCACACGCACACGCACACGCACACGCACACGCACACGCACACGCACACGCACACGCACACGCACACGCACACGCACACGCACACGCACACGCACACGCACACGCACACGCACACGCACACGCACACGCACACGCACACGCACACGCACACGCACACGCACACGCACACGCACACGCACACGCACACGCACACGCACACGCACACGCACACGCACACGCACACGCACACGCACACGCACACGCACACGCACACGCACACGCACACGCACACGCACACGCACACGCACACGCACACGCATACAGACACACATTTCCACGTACCTGAAAGCTACATCGAGTAAGCGGACGTTTCCTTTGTTTATTTCTTTGACGAGAACTTCGTTCAACTGAAATTACCACGATATGCCCAATATGTGCAACATTTCATGATTATTTCCTTGGCACACATTATGTATTGTGAATAGCTGAATTGTAACTGCTGCGCATTTAACGTTAAAATAAAATATGCGTTGTTGTAGATAATTTGCAAAACCGGTTCAACTAATCGTTTTGGTTATTTGTGTAAACCATGAAATTACATCATATCCCATTTTTACATATTTATATTGGTGTTTTGAAACCACATATTTAATTACTTACTTTCTAAACATGCATTTTTAAATATGTTATCAAGCATTGCAATGTGATGTTTTCTACTTGAAATTAGTCGTTCTCTTTATAAACACTTATAACGTTCATACCGTTTTGACAACATCCGTCTTCAAGTTTCGGTAAACTACTGACGTTTTGTCTTCCAGATCTTGCGAGTAAGCCAGTCTTATCAGTGTCATGCTTACGCCAACTGTTGCTTGCTCATTTTGGGGGATCACAGATGGTCCCATGTGAGGAGATCCGTTCTCTTGCCCATTTCGGGAGATCACTAATGGTCCCATGTCTGGAGATCGGTCCTCTTCTGGCAATCCCATTACAGGGGCACCTCGGAAAAGATACGAACACTCTTTGAAACGGTCCCTCGCCACATGCAACATCGATTACCGACAATAAAGCAACCAATCGAACAATCTGGCGACACACAATCTACACATCCTTTGAAGTCTAACGAAGGGCCGACATGGACGAAATAAGAAGAAGGCCGACAAACTGGGACTCTTCTATAATAAACACCGGACAGATCGTGACGTGCAGCCGCTGTGGAAGGACCTGCCTATCTCGGATTGGTTTCATGAGCCATATGCGTCCCTGCACCAGATGAAGACTTCCTTCTTCCTGCATCTTCGTTCGCGAAGCAGAGCCATGATGATGACTTGTTGCTTTCGGTGAAGTACCCGTTATTTGTTCTGTGTTTCTTGCTTTTGTGGTCGCTGGTGTCGGTTTACCTGTCGTTTTGTATAACGAATATTTGCAAGTAAAGGTAGTGTTCCGAATGATTGTTCGTCTCGATCAGAATTTGTTGGTAGTATTTTTTTAGAGCGATGGAGAGAGAGGGGAGTGAGGGAGTGAGGCAGTTAAAGAGAGAGGGGGAGAAGGAGGGGCGAGAGGGAGAGTGAACAAGTAAGGTAGAGAGGAGAGGAGAAATAGATAGAGAGTTTGTGCACACAATATACTTAAATTCACAACCATACGTAATGAGATATATGATTACATATTGGTGTTGGTATTGTGATGTTAATAGACAGCAACTTCTACTTGTAACAGCACACCACTAGTTGAATAGTTGGTATGTAATACGACCAAGACAGGGTCGTGATGTGATTGAAAGTATATATCTAAACCCAAACACCTGCCCGATTATACAAGATAGATATTTTTTATTATTACCGTTATTACTGCAAGAAACAGCAATCTACAGGTCCAGCCGTTAATAACAACTTTCTATCATTAATAAGCCTACTATTACTAGGCAAAACAAATATGTATCAAACTTGCTCGTTTATATTGTTAAACTGAACTTGTGCCAGCATCTTCAACGAAAAACAAACAGCGTATAACTTATTTCTTCCTAACCACGCTTTTGCCTTTCGAATCATTGATTTATATTTCGCTTTAGCGAAATTTATAAAAATAAAACAAAAACAAAGTATGTCATAAAAATTAAACCTGCTATATAAGTAAACTATGCAAGGAGAAAGCTCACCGTTATTACATGAAAACTGAAACCTGTCATGTCAGACAATGGGATTTAGATTCAAAACAAGGATCAACAACGACTTTGATTTCACAATAATAACATAAATGGGCGATTTCCAATGTAATAAGTAATACATGTTAGACATGCAGTCGGTATGATTCTAATGAATAATGACACCTCCTATGCCCATAGACTAGAACAATGCAATAATTATTTAATTATTGAACAAGGATATTGGCAAGATTAGAAGAAAATAAGAAGATCGCTTAAATTGGTAATACATCATTACACCGTTGTCAGTACTTATTGTAGACGTGTGTAGTCAGGGTTGTAACTTAGACCGTCATAAAATATGTAATGAATCATTTAGTTAATTTATAAAATGTCAGGTATGTTTCAATATGCGCTGAAGCAATAAATTAGCAAAACAATCAACTGGACGGGGAGGTAGACAAAAACTCTCACAACATGAAAAGGTGAAAGGCAGACAAAAGAAACATACACGAATGTTGCGCAGACAAATGGCTAGGTTATTGTTATACGGTAAAAACGGGTTCGTTGACCTATTTGTATTGGGTGCATCAATCAACAGGTTGTGTCGTCAAAACGTGCCGTATTCGGAAATCAATATATTCATAAATAACTTAACTTAGCTTTAGATTCAATCAATATCCTCGTGTCGTGAAACTGTTGACATTGATATAAAACATTTCCCAGCGTATTAATAAGTACCCGACCTATATGGAAATTGTGTTTGTATACGTGTGGAGTGCGTTTGCGTCTGCGTGTGCACTTGTGTGTTTGCCTTTTTAGTCTATGTGTGGGTCAGTAAAAAAACTAATTACTCACATGCAGTGTGTATTCCCGTGACGATGTCCATACTGCGAAGGGGCGTAGCAGCAGACATTTTGAAAAACCACTTCGGATTACTCACAATTTTCCTAACCTCACGAGGATCAAAATCCCGAACACCTGCGTATGACAATCATATTACGTCTTCAGGCGGAGTTTTGTAACATTTGATGGTCATTTCGTGTGTTGTTTCTAACAAATGTTTGCTTATTTGACAATCGTATTAAATGTACTGGAACCTAAGACGAACGAAGACGAATCTGCCTTCAAATGACTGAAACATACAACTATATACGTTCTCGTGAAAGCAAACTTGGTCCACGTTTCGAGCAACCACATTTAGATTCATTTTGTGTAGACAGTGCTGCTACGTTTCTGTAGCTGTAAAATTTTAGAGGATAGTTGGGATCTATGACCTTAGGGAAGGTTTCGACCGACATTTTCTTTCCAATAATTGGCGTAGATCTGAACAATTTATTCTGCAAACTTGAACAAACACAATCGCAACGCACCGATGACGAATATAACGATGTTTTCACTCTTTGCAGAAGCAGCCTCGAACGCTGTCCTCTCTCGGTCAGTAGTAAGGCCGCGATCGGTCAGCAGAATAGCTATATGTCGAGTGTCCGGGCGTCCGTATTGAGACATAATTTGACGCATAAACTGCGAACATGCGACATAAATGCACCACTAAGTTATGTTCTGAATAATTCGCCCTCACAAGATGCCCTTATACGCGCAAGTAGGCACGTACACAAACAGGCCACGTTTTGGAATATTGTCGATTACAATACATAAGCACTGGTATCATGCGAACATTAGTGTAGTTGTAGTCAAATTCGTCATAAGCGTACTGGTCGACAAGCACACGAAGAAAACGATACACTAGTTTTTATTCACAGTAACATGGGCCCATATGCGCACGAACGCTCGCACACACCCGAGGCTAGAAATGATACACATATGCACTGATATGCGAATAATATTGTATTTATAGTCAAAAACGTCATTACTTACATACTTATCGCCACTATCCAGAATTGGAAAGTGATTGGAGGCTTCACCCCCAATATTTGCACTATTTTTTGGACCGGAGATGGACGTGGATCAGCTACCACTTCGCAAGTTGTGCATCAGGATTGTCTGGTGTCATTTGCTGGTGGGATTCGCTGTGAGTATGCTACGGTGTAATTAAAATTATATTTTCGGCCGCATAATGACGGGGTTTTACACGAGCCAGTTGAACTGTTTTCAACGCAAGTGCCGGTGCTATTATTTTTTATATATTCATCGTGATGGATGAGAACATATCAGCTGATTGATGCCGATGTTGTGTAGTAATCATTTACTTAAATAACCAAGTAATATCATGTCGACATAACGACTCTCACAGCTGCACTTACTAATATGCTGTCAGCGGGGCTGAAGAAACCAGTCATGTAAGGAAGTTCCCAGATTTTCTTTGCTACTACGTCTTCGTCGCCATATTGCAGCAGGTTGACCACAGTAGATGTAGAGAAGCTGACAACTCCGACGTGTGGCTGGTCGCCGCTGATCTTGAGTCCGCGTATAATGTCTATTACGAACTGTTTCAATTTGTACCAGTTCACTTCAGTTACATCGGCGGAGATGTCGAACATGAAGACAACGTCAACGCGGCAGTCATCGAAAACTGCGATTGAAGACAAGAAAGATTAAAGGAGGACGTCGGCTATTTCTCTACAGCATTGGTAGTTTTGTGTTTTGCTACGTTGAGGCAGGAATTGGTAGGTCGTTGAATACCAAAGTGTACAGCAGTTAACAAGGCCCGTGTAGACAATGTTTCATGTATTTTTGTATGGTTTGCATTCCATTTGAGTATGCTGCAGTATCGAAATGTTCAACTATGTTACGGGCAATCAAATACAATGTTGCTTTCTTTCAATGATTTGTATTGATGAATACAGTCATCTTCTCATGTTCGTTCAGAAAAAATACTTACGTATATAAACATATGCTGTCAAACTCACACGCGTATCCACGCACAAAACAAACGCACGCTAACACACGCACAAACTACATGCTATGAAGCCGTGTCTACGTTGGATCAATGTTATCAGAATATAAATGCAAATGATTTGTATTCTGCCAAAAATGGCCTAACGTAGTCATGGCGTCATAACCTGTTTTTCACAAAGAACAACAATAACAAAACCGACGCTCTTGTAACATCCTATGCTTACCAGGTTTGCATGAGTGCGTATTACACGATATTTGCTGTATGTTTGCTCCGTCTTTGTCTAATCTACTCCGTCTGCCGCCGCCACAAGAGGCGCTACAGTCGGACCACTTGCTGCCAATGTAAGGGTCTGTAACGAATTTGAATCGTTACAACTGATATGTTAAATTCGAAATATAGCAGGGTCCTACAAACAAATTACACGTGCGTGCGGTTTTATAACAGTTGTAAAGGGGAGACGGTTAGTTCAAATTTATGTTACGCACATTTCGTTACATAGCGACTGTATGACTGAATTTGTCGTAAACCGTGTTTTATCTCCAGTTTAGCATAGGGACTGATTGTGTCGGTATGCTGTTCCAAGATTGCATGTAAGTCACTAAACAGTAGAACTGCACGTACCATTGCAGTCGATTGTATTGCACGAGGATTCCTGTTTCATGCAACGGTTACCGTTGCAGTATGTTGCTCTTGTACGCCAACCGGTTCCACATGTTTTTGAGCATTCTGACCATTTGTCCCAGTGAAACCAGCCACTCCTACCTGAAACAAAAGTATTATTTGCCAATATGTCTAGTTATCTTGCTATCGTGTTTATCGTGTGACTTTTGCTCTGAAGGAACTATTTACTTAAGAGACCAAGGTTCACATTTACTTTCATTTTAACAACAATAGCGCCAATTGTGTTACGAGCCCGATAGGTACTGGTAGTGACCATCATGGTCGTTATTGTAATTCTGACAGTGACCGATTCAGTGGCCATGACCGTATAGTCCGTGACTCTGTCATTAGTAGTGTAGTTGTCGGTTTTGAAGTCGCTGGTGTTTTGTTTAGCTGTTTTTTCGTTACCATTTGTATGGCGAACAAGTAAAGCTGTTGTGAAATATTGTTCGGTTCCACCGATATATGTGTTCGTCACTGTTATTTGTGATGTAGTTCTTGGAAAGTGACACACACACACACACACACACACATATATATATATATATATATATATATATATATATATATATATATATGTGTGTGTGTGTGTTATTATGTTGAGAGAGAGAGTGATATATATATATATATATATATATATATATATATATATATATATATATATATATATATATATATATATATGGAAATATAGAGTGTGAGACGGTACCAAGCAATTAATATTTTACCATAATGGGGGAACTTCGTGTTCCAGTCATTAGACATATTTTTTTACATATTATGAGGCACATGGTCAGGATGAAAATCAACGGGTAACAACAAAACCATAGATCACTATTTGATAATTAACACGAGAGGTTGTGCTCGCGTGAATTTAAAGTCGAAATAAACGCACAACACTGTCGCGGATTGATTATTACCGCAGGTAAATAATTCACTACCTTTTTTAAATACCCATGCGTTTCCGTACGCGTCTGAGCGTTTGTGTTTTGGTTCACAAGTGCGTGTGTTTTAATAAATATTAATTACTCACAAGCAAGGTACATTTCCTCGAGGACGTCCTTCGTGCGTACAGACAAGAAATCATACCTCGTGACTTCGAAAAACCATTTCGGAGAACTCACAGTTTTCGCTACCTCCTTGGGAACAACATCTTTGACACCTGCACATAAGATTTAACAAGATTTAACAAGATTTAACAAGATTGCCACCTAGAGATTCAACTCTAGATGGCAGGTGGACTAGGAAGCCATTTGGCTTATAGAGAGTCCAACCTATCTATCTAAGTATACCCCGCCCTTCTTAGGTATATGTCGATTTTATTTTTAAATATATTAACACTACTAGCACCTAAACACTCAGCTGATAATCTGTTCCATTCGTTTACTGTTTTTTGTGAAAATGAAAATTTTCTAATATCTAGTCTACACTGCTTCTTTCCTAATGAACTCCATGTCCTCTAGCCCTTTCCCTCTTCCTTACGGAAAACAATATTTCTGTCAATATTTTCATATCCATTCAATATTTTAAACACCTCAATCTGATTCCTTCTTTCTGGTTTCTAGTGTTGTTAAACCCCATTTTTTTAGACGCATTTCATAACTAATTTTCCCTGAGTTTTTGTATCATTTTTGTCTCCTTTGTACTTTTTCTAGCATATCAATATCCTTCTTGCGATAGGGCCCTCCATGCTTGTATACAATATTCTGGAGGCCTAACTATTGTTTTATACAGCGGTATTATTAGTTTTTTTTCTTTGACACTATTTTCGCCTAATTAATCCAAGAATTTGGTTTCCCTTCCTGCTGCAATTCCACACTGCTCAGATACCTTCATGTCAGCACTAATAGTTAACCCTAAGTCCTTTTCCTTTAAGGTAGTATTTAGTACAGTATCACCCATTGTATATTGTGCCTTCATTCCCATGTCCTGTGTGAAGGCACTTACACTTTCCAAAATTAAACAGCATTTGCCACTTCTCAGACCATTCTATCAACTTATTAAGATCATCTTGTAAATGCTGTCTATCTGCATCACTTTTAATTTTCCTAAACACTTTTGTGTCGTCCGCAAACTTCAACCCTTGCTTGTTATGTCATCATCCAAATCATTGATATATATTAAGAATAAAATAGGTCCCAGACTGATCCCTGGGGCCCCCTAAAAAGCCGTTTGAAACCTCCCCTCAACTACTATCTTTTCTTCTACAAAAGCCATTTTTCTATCCAGTTGATCATTCCATTTCCTATGCCATGGGCCTTTGTTTAAGTATAGTCTTTGGTGTGGCACTTTGTCAAATTTTTTTAAAAACTAAGTAGATTATATCTACTGGTGATCCCTCATCTAGCCACTTTGGAAACTTCCAAAAAATAACATATTTGTTAAGCATGACCT
Source organism: Ridgeia piscesae (assembly GCA_025642075.2). Classification (NCBI taxonomy): domain Eukaryota; kingdom Metazoa; phylum Annelida; class Polychaeta; order Sabellida; family Siboglinidae; genus Ridgeia; species Ridgeia piscesae. Next base: position 1,668 of record JAODUO010001422.1, on the reverse strand, counting down.
CGCTTTTAAAAACCCATGTTGAGATGGATTTATCAATTTATTTTTTAAAAAGAAAATCAACCAGGTGATCTTTAATTAGTCTTTCTAATAGTTTGCAAATCACCGATTTAAATTCACTGGTCTATAGTTCTCTGACTTGTTTCTCGAACCTTTTTTAAATAATGGTATAATGTTTGCTTCTTTCCATTCTAACGGAACTATTCCCCCCTCTAATGACAAATTGAACACTGTTCAACGGTATGCTGATTTTTTCTACAATTTCCAATAGTAATTTGGGAGGAATCCCATCCACTCCAGGTGATTTATTATCCTTCATATCTCTTTTTTTCATGCTACCATTTTGGGGTTACAATTAGTTGTCCTAAATAGTCAAACTCTCTCCCTTCGAAATTAGTCTCAAGTATGGTAATATACTAATATCTTCCCCAAAACACCGAACAAAAATACTAAATTTTGGTTTTCTGCCATTAAGAATCCTTTTGTTATTATGTTTCCATCCTACCTTCTAAGGACCGACCTTATCCTGAACTTTCTGTTTACTTCGAACATACGCATAAAAACTCTTGCTGTCATGTTTTATATTAAAAGCTATTTTTTGTTCGTCTTTTTGAATTTCTAATTTCAGCTGTAGCTTTTTAAATGCTTCTTTATAAATGCTATAGTCTTCTTCATTTCCGGTATGTCTATTTGTATTCCACATCATTTGCTTGTACTTGATTTTTCTAATGGCTTCCTTCGATAAGTGTTTCCTCTTTGACCGTTTCCCCTGTTTTTTCAAGGGGACAAATTTGCAACGACGCAGTCAATTTCACCTTTTTTAAAAAATTCCAGCATTCTGTTGCTGTCTTATTCTTCAGTGTGTTATTCCAGTCTATATTTGCTAAATATTCCCTCATGTCCTTATATCTTCCTTTATGAAATTTTTCCGTACCTTATTTTTCTATTCCGTTCTCCCCTTTTCTTTGATGATAAAAAGTATCTGGGTTTTGATCACTACACCCCAGTGGCTACATATCTTGACATTATCAACAAATTCCTTCTGTGAGCTCAATACTATGTCTAACACGTTCTCGCCCCTGGTTGCTTCTAACACATGTTGAGAAAGGAAACTATTTGTACTAAATTTAAAACTTTGATCCCTCTCCCGGTACTCTGTAGAGATGTCCACTGTATATGCCCATGGTTAAAATCCCCCATAATAATACAGTCCCCTTTACTCACTTCTTTGATAGCGTTATGTATTTTTTCATTCTCTTCCATGCTTATGTTTGGGCTCCGATACACTAACCCAACAGATAATGTTGAGTTTCCTGTAACTATGTTACACCAGACAGCTTCTTCACATTCTGCTTCTTTTTCTAATTTTATTTCATTTTATTAAGAACACACATTAAGTTACATGTCCAGAGGGATATTTTCTGACATTCGATGCAAATACCCGCTGCCGATTTTGACTACATTTTGATTATTTGACAATCGGAAACAAAAGGGAATTTGCCTTCAAACATCTGAACCAGACAAGGGCAATGTTCTCGTAAAAGGAAATTTGGCCAACGTCGTTGACATAAAATCCCAAACGCCAGGTATGCTTGTTCGTTTCGCATATGCACATATATGTATTCCAGTGTTGTAGATAGAGCAGCAACTATTATGGTAGCTACTAAACCT
>JAODUO010001421.1:97500-101886 GCA_025642075.2 Ridgeia piscesae | reverse complement strand
TTCAAGTTCTTCGAGTTCTTGTATATATTCATCTCTTAGTAGAGTTCTGACATTGTAAGTCGCCAGCTTTGGTTTATTACACTCTTTCGGCGGCTCTTGTTGGGAACGTATATTAACCTAATAAAAAAAACCACATGGAAAAAAACATACATTAAAAGTACATGCTTCTGATATTGAATTGTATAACCTTTCATCTATAATGATCACTCAGCACGTATATACACTTTCTGGCTCCAGCCAGTCCGCGCATAGGGACAACAATACAGACCCAGGTAGCACCCAAGACGCACCTTCCTGTAGATGGCGGCGTTGAGCAGGATGTTGACTCTGACGGCGCTTCTGTAGCAGGCGTACAGCCACTGGTGGATGAAGACCGCAGCCAGCGCCGTCACCAGGAACATGAGTGCCGAGTAGAGCAGGCCCTTCCACGTGTGCGGGTCCTTGCTGCCCACGAAGCTGATCAGCAACCTACAGGCGTCATGGCGGTGAAGGTGGTGCGGCTGTTTGTGTTAGGCTTGCTATAATTATGTGCTCACAATCGTAAAGTATGTCAATTATGTTAGGTCTTGTTATTGCAAACCACGCCAATAGTGTTGGCAGTGCTATTTGTAAATTAATCTTTGAAGATTATGGGAGTATATATTATAATACATGAAAAGCTGGATGGATATATAGATAGTTTTATTATATATATATATATATATATATATATATATATATATATATATATATATATATATATATATAATACATATTACATATAATATTATGACATATACATATAACATATACATACATACACACAACATAACACACACAATATAATATATATATATATATATATATATATATATATATATATATATATATATATATATATATATATATATATATATGTATGTGTGTATGTATAATATTATATACATGCATACATACACACAACCATACATGCTACACACATCTAACTAATCAGAGCATATCAATTATTATATTTACTAAAAGTCCTGCCCGTTGCCAGCGACTGACCTGAGGAGAGGCGGCGTGAGGAAGATGAGGACGACGGTGGCGAGGCGGTGGACGATGCTCACACACAGCTCGGCCCCAGTCACCCGCAGCAGACTCCTGGCGAGACGGAGTCGGGTGTCCCACAGAGACCGCCTACACACGGACACACCTACACTGGCACCGTACCACGTACAGATGACCATAGCACACTCACTCACTCACTCACTCACTCACTCACTCACTCACTCACTCACTCACTCACTCACTCACTCACTCACTCACTCACTCACTCACTCACTCACTCACTCACTCACTCACACACACACATACATACACACATACACACACATTCACACACAGTCTCTCCCTCACAGACACACACGCACACACACGCACACACTCACAAACACACACATACACGCACACATATACGTAATATTACACACGCACACACGCACCTACATACATGGACAGTTCTTTGCCAGTGTCAACTAATATTATGCCAACCAAATGTCACGCCCCGGAAACGTTTTGCAATTGAAAATACTATCTTACGTTGTATATTAATGTAAATTTAAATTTCCATTTCACCAAAGGAGCTTTGTAAATATGCAAAATAAGAGTAATCCAAAGAAATTGGATAGGGTCTATGCCACCCTCACACCCCTCATAAAATGGGATACACAGAACATATTTATACGTCAGTGAATTGCAAGTAGTTTATTAAAAAAAAACTCCTTTACAGAGACTGCTGACTATGTAATGATATATATAAGGGTAGAATTTGTCCACTGTTGTGTTCACTGCGCTGTACTGCAGCACTAAACACATTTTCCAAAAATATGTTTATTTCAAATGGACCCTTCCCTCGCCCACCTACATGGAAACTATTTAGGGATTATTGGAATAGTTTATATTTACAAAGCCCCTAATGTGTAGGAACGAATTTACTGTTCAACAAGGTGTTTGATCCTCGACGAAAAGTGACTTATCCTTTGATTTTAATGTGCAAGTTAGCTGATGTTTCTTTATCAAGTAGCTGCTACACGCGGACGCCGATTCGTTCTTACGCCTATGTGTGACAATTGATGCGGATTAGATATTGTTTCACTAGACGCCAGAGTGGTTCACGTAACACAATCGTAACGTGTTCGCTCTTGCGTGACTGAGTAATATTAAATCTCAGTATATGACGAGCGGCGCAGCTCTCTATACGTGCGACGTGCTTTGCCTGGACAGATATGAATTGACTAAATCAATGCTCTAGCGTTCAGTCTAAGTACCCATTTGAACATGTCTGATTTACTATCTCAACTATTCGCAGCGTGATTTGTCATTGTGCTGTGGCCACGATCACTTGATCAGGGAGATCTGTTTTGACCACTGGTCAGCCGCTGGAATCTTTTGTGTGACGCTGATCCATCGCTACTGCTTGATAAGGACAGGTCTGGGTTGGTTTGATGCCGTGTCCAGTGAACAACGCTACGGGTCGTTCTTTTCCTCTTTGGCCATACCAGACGCTATACCAGAGAAACAGTGACAGTTCGCTACGATTACTCAAGCGACATAAACACACACAAACACACGAATACTCGTACATGGACCACTACAATGACTCGGCTATGTCCTCGCGTCTGCCTTGTCTCCGTCGTACTATCTGCGTTGGTGTTCTTCCTGATCAACACTGCTTGGGTCAGACGTGGTGTCAATTCTAGGCAGCCGGATGTTCAGTCGTTGGGCGGCAGAGTGTTCGCTACCCAGAGGGATGGTCACTACAAAACAACGGATGTCGCCACGACAAAATACCGGAAGACGCCGGTAGACCACCGGAAGTCGGCGACAGACGAACAGAACTCGCCGAAAGAACACCCGAAGTCGCCTCACCAAATCGGCATCGAGTCACCTCGAAAACGTCGCCTTCCGACAGAAGACCGGAAGTCTGCATGGGGTACGACAAAGGGGTGAAACATCCCACTTTGGATCCGAAAGTGGAGGAGAAATTGCGGGATTATTTCCGGCCATTGAACCAGCGTTTCTATCGTGCAATCGGGTATGATTTCGGATGGCGTTAGACGTATGTGCCATTGGTAGGACATTTCAGATAGTGTCATATTTGAATTATTCAAAGAAGCTAAGGTCATACACTAAACGACACGTCACCCAACAGCTGCAAATAAATTACATTGTCAATTGGCCGCTTACTTCTTCTTCTTCTTCTTCGCCTTTTCCCACTAGAATTCTTGATTTCCAGAATGTTCTGTCCTGGGCATTCTCCGGGGTGATCCGCAGTGCCTGCATATCCCTTCGGACGCAATCCATCCATCTCCCTTTGGTCTCCCCCTTGGTCTTTTTCCTGGCACTCTCATGTCAACAACTGCTCTCACTTCGTTCTTTTCTTCCATTCTCTGCATGTGTCCGTACCAGCGTAGTCTCATTTCTCTTACTTTCTCTTATACTATTCACTCCTAGCTCCTTTCTGATGTCCACACTCTTTACTTTGTCTCTCAGTGTTACTCCTTTAATTCTTCGCAACATCCTCATCTCTGTTTTCTCGAGAATCTGTTCCTCCTTCTTTCTAACTGTCCAACATTCTGCTCAATACAGAAGTACTGGTCTAATGACGTTTAGTTTCCTTGGCATTTTCTTGTCACTGATGACTCCGGATAGGTCTCTCCACTTGCCCCACGCTGCACTGACTCTTGCTCTTACTGCTTCCTCTGATCCTCCGTCTTCACTGATGGTGACACCTAAATATTTAAATTTATTCACCTGTCTGAGGCTTGTACCTTGGCTGTCTTTGATGTTTGCTTTTGGTCCTCTCCTGCTGCTGACCATCACTTCCGTTTTCCCGATGTTGACTTTTAGTCCTTTGCTCTCCATCCCAATCTGCCAATCAAGCCATCTTCTTTGCATCTCCTCCTCTGTGTCTGTTACTACTGCCGGATCGTCAGCAAACACCAGCCCTGATTCTTGGTGTAGGCCAACTTTGATGGGAAACTCATCAGTTCTGCCATGCGTGGTTTTCACTACTGTTGATGCTCCATGGTATGTTGCTTCTAGTAGCCCCACTAGCTTCTCTGGGACACCTCTCCTTCACAGACACCAATACACCAGATCCCTGGGCCCCTGTCATACGCTTTTTTCAAATCTACGAAGGTAAAAAACATATCCTTGTGCACTTCTAGGTGATTTCTTGCTTGTTGTAACTTTCCCTGGACTAAATCCAAATTACATGTTGTTGACTGTGATTAGTTTTCTGAATCTGCGCTCTACAATCTTCTCAAACATCTTCATCCCATGTAGCAACAACTTAATGCCTCTAAAGTTCCCACATTCTAGTGGGTCCCCCTTTTGCTTGTATATGGAGACAATCTCACTTTT
>JAODUO010001421.1:0-92500 GCA_025642075.2 Ridgeia piscesae | reverse complement strand
TTCTCTATAGAAAAGGCCTTAATTTACATCGCTTAATGAAAATAATTAGTCTACGACACTACCAGTACATTGACTTTGCCTGGTGAACAGAGTTACAAAAATGTCTTATGGCGAGAAGGTAATTAATGTAAGTTTAAAAATTACATTCAGACTTAATTATCGTGGCTCAGCCAATATTAGTTTTAAAACTTACAATGCAGTGTAAAAACCACATTCAGATGTCTACTTGCCATTTTAGCAATGTTTAATTTGCTGTTGCGACTGGACCGCCACCTGGTGGGCTTCTGTCGAAGGTAGAGCGCATAGAGAGGGGCACACAACCAGAGCAGGCCGCAAGACATCCACACCAGGGCCGTATCCCGGAAACATCGCGTCACATCCGGTGTCGACGAGTTGACGCTCAACTGGTAGTTCTGAAGAGGAAACAATGACCCCATCAAGCGAAGTGCTTTACTGTTGTTGGTTTATTCAATGTAAAAACTTAATCCTTTACATACATGAATTTAATACAGAGTAGGTCTGCATGATACATAAGGATGACACAAGAATGTGCATGCACTTGCTTCCATTGTAGTCCTGTAGTGTGTGTGTGTGTGTGTGTGTGTGTGTGTGTGTGTGTGTGCGTGTGCGTGTGCGTGTGCGTGTGCGTGTGCGTGTGCGTGTGCGTGCGCGTGTGTGTGCGTATATGGTGTATTTATGTATGTGTTTGTGTGCGTGCGTGCGTTGTACAGTCAACTCGTGAAACAGTTGATCAAAGCGCCTTAAGATTAACAACGGCTTCTGATTAACGTGTGTTCAATGTGAACTTATTATGACCGTCATTCGATGTACAGATAACACAAACGTCGTTCGGCAAATTTGACTGGCACCATAAAGTAAACACCCCATACACCAGATAAATAGGTACCCTGTCGTGAATTTACAACTTCACATTCTAGGGCCCGCAGCGTAGGGCGGTATTATTAGTATACCAACTTTATATAGCGCTCTTTTCATACGATACACCTTACTTAGAAGCGCTGTACGTAATCAAATAAAATGTAAACAAAAATTGAGTAAAAACAAATTGTAAAAACATTAAAACAAATATATCGGGGATAGGCGTATGAATGAACAGGAACCTAGACTTACCCAGAAGACATCAGCCTCGCCACAGAGAACATCCCAGCGGACCGAGTCGTTCATCCCGGGGTGCTCTGGAAAGGTCGTCGCAGGAGTGAGACAGGCGCAGACAGACGACAGACGTGACGGCGCACGCCGCAGTAATCACCTGTTTTAATTCACTTGGTGTGATTGACAACACAAGAGTACAAGTCTCAGTAAGGGAATTCGTCAACAGTCATATTTTTATTAACGTACGTGCGTAGAGACAGAGTGCTGTGGCACGGTAGTTAGAACCGTGGACTGTCAACAAAGATGTTCCGCTGTCTTATCCTATCCTGTCCTTATGATTGTTTGACGCTTTACACTTTACTCCCTGGCAGACCTGTTCAACCGAACGCCATCCCGACCTCTCTGGGAAGAATTAAGCCACGCTACAAGAAATACGTGCAGTTTCATACGAAGATATCGGCCGCTGTGGGTGATCAGACCTGTTGTCAATCACACAGTTGAGTGAACTGAAGCAACGTAGAGTGTCTACCCTCGAGGTCGATATGGCGGACTCGGCGGTCCTTTATAGATCTTGTATTTGACATTAACACACCCATCATACTCAACGGGACAACAGTCAAGTAAAGTCAAGGACTATATTAAATCCCCAAGATTGTTCAAAGCGCTTGACCCACTACTCCCGGCCGGATCTGTTCAATCGAATAGCATCTAGGCTTCTCTGGGAAGAATCCAGCCACATTGCAATTAATGCGCGAAGATTATTCGTACACAACTATTCAACTATGTATGTATGGGTATGTAATGTTTAGGAAAGATAGATTAGGAAGAATGGGAGGCGGAGTTATTCTATATATTAAAGAATCCATCCAAGCTTATGAAATAAAATTAGAAAAAGAAGCAGAATGTGAAGAAGCTGTCTGGTGTAACATAGTTACAGGAAACTCAACATTAACTGTTGGGTTAGTGTATCGGAGTTCAAACATAAGCATGGAAGAGAATGAAAAAATACATAACGCTATCAAAGAAGTGAGTAAACGGGACTGTATTATTATGGGGGATTTTAACCATACAGTGGACATCTCTACAGAGTACCGGGAGAGAGGATCAAGAGTTTTTAAATTTAGTACAAGATAGTTTCCTTTCTCAACATGTGTTAGAAGCAAACAGAGGGGAGAACGTGTTAGACATAGTATTGAGCTAACAGAACGAATTTGTTGATAATGTCAATATATGTGAGCCACTGGGGTGTAGTGATCACAACCAGATACATTTTATCATCAAAGTAAAGGGAAAACGGAATAGAAAAATAAGGTACAGGAAAAAATTTCACAAAGGAAGATATAAGGACATGAGGGAATATTTAGCAAAGATAGACTGGAATAACACACTGAAGAATAAGACAGCAACAGAATGATGGACAATTTTAAAGAGTGAAATTGACTGCGTCGTTGACAAATTTGTCCCCTTGAAAAAACAGGGGAAACGGTCAAAGAAGAAACACTTATCGAAGGAAGCCATTAGAAAAATCAAGTACAAGCAAATGATGTGGAAGACATATAGACATACCGGAAGTGAAGAAGACTATATCATTTATAAAGAAGCACTTAATCAAGCTACAGCTGAAACTAGAAATTCAAAGAGAAGCTACGAACAAAAAATAGCTTTTAATATAAAACATGACATCAAGAGTTTTTTATGCGTATGTTCGAAGTAAACAGAAAGTTCAGGATAAGGTCGGTCCTCTAGAAGGTAGTGATGGAAACATAATAACAGAGGGATTCTTAATGGCAGAAAACCTAAATGAGTACTTTAGTTCGGTGTTTACCAGGGAAGATATTAGTATATACCAGTACTTGAGACTAAGTTCGAAGGGAGAGAGTTTGACTATTTAGGACAACTAATTGTAACCCCAACAATGGCAGCTATGAAAATAAGAGATATGAAGGATAATAAATCACCTGGAGTGGATGGGATTCCTCCCAAATTACTATGGAAATTGTAGAACAAATCAGCATACCGCTTGCAACAGTGTTCAATTTGTCATTAGAGGAGGGAATAGTTCCGTTAGAATGGAAAGAAGCAAACATTATACCATTATTTTAAAAAGGTTCGAGAAACAAGTCAGAGAACTATAGACCAGTGAGTTTAACATCAGTGATTTGCAAACTATTAGAAAGACTAATTAAAGATCACCTGGTTGATTTTCTTGTTAAAAATAAATTGATAAACCCATCTCAACATGGGTTTTTAAAAGCGAGGTCATGCTTAACAAATATGTTATGTTTTTTGGAAGATGTCACAAAGTGGGTAGATGAGGGATCACCAGTAGATATAATCTACTTAGTTTTAAGAAAGCCTTGTGACAAAGTGCCACACCAAAGACTACTACTTAAACTAAAGGCCCATGGCATAGGAAATGGAATGATCAACTGGATAGAAAAATGGCTTATTGATAGAAGACAAAGAGTAGTAGTTGATGGGGAGGTTTCAAACTGGAAATCGGTTTTGAGTGGAGTACCGCAGGGATCAGTACTGGGACCTATTTTATTCTTAATATATATCAATGATTTGGATGATGACATAACAAGCAAGGTGTTGAAATTTGCGGACGAAACAAAAGTGTTTAGGAAAATATTAAAAGTGATGCAGATAGACAGCATTTACAAGATGATCTTAGTAAGTTGATAGAATGGTCTGAGAAGTGGCAAATGCTGTTTAATTTTGGAAAGTGTAAGTGCCTTCACACAGGACATGGGAATGAAGATGCACAATATACAATGTTACTGTACTAAATACAACCTTAAAGGAAAAGGACTTAGGGTTAACTATTAGTGCTGACATGAAGGTATCAGAGCAGTGTGGAATTGCAGCAGCGAAGGGAAACCAAATTCTTGGATTAATTAGGCGAAATATAGTGTACAAAGAAAAAGAACTAATAATACCGCTGTATAAAACAATAGTTAGGCCTCACTTAGAATATTGTATACAAGCATGGAGGCCATATCGCAAGAAGGATATTGATATGTTAGAAAGAGTACAAAGGAGAGCAACCAAAATGATACCAAAACTCAGGAATATTAGTTATGAAATGCGTCTAAAAGAATGTGGTTTAACAACACTAGAAACCAGAAGATTGAGAGATCAGATTGAGGTGTTTAAAATATTGAATGGATATGAAAATATTGACAGAAATATTTTTTTCACAGTCAAGGAAGAGAGAAAGACTAAAGGACATGGAGTTACATTAGCAAAGAAGCAGTGTAGACTGGATATTAGAACATTTTCATTTTCACAAAGAACAGTAAACGAATGGATCAGATTATCAGCTGTTTGTGTTGGTGCTAGTAGTGTTAATATATTTTAAAATAAAATCGACATATACCTAAGACAGGCGGGGTATACTTAGATAGATAGGTTGGACTCTCGATAAGCCAAATGGCTTCCTAGTCCACCTGCCATCTAGAGTTGAATCTCTAGGTGGCAATCTTGTTAAATCTTATTAAAAACTATTCAATGTTCATTCACGGCGTTGCAACAATTCACCACTTGTCATGTGCCTGACGGACTGTCTCAGTGAGCCACATGCAGTCTCAATGTGCCACAAACTGTCTCGATGTGCCGCATACTGTCTCAATGTGCCACAGACTGTCTCAATGTGCCACAGACTGTCTCAATTGTCCCTCAGACTGTCTCCTTGTGTTACCTACTGTCTCCATGAGGTACATACTGTATCAATGTGCTACACACTGTCACAATGTGTCACAGACTGTCACGATGTGCCACAGACTGTCTCAATGTGACGCAGACTCTCTCAGTGTGCAACAGACTGTCTCAATGTCCCACTGTCTATCTCAATGTGCCATAGACTGTCTCTATGTGCCGCAAACTATGTAAATTTGCAACAGACTGTCTCAATGTCCCGCAGTCTGTCTCAATAGTCAATATGCCGCAGAATGTCTCAATTTGCCGCAGAATGTATTAATGTGCCACAGACTGTCTCGATGTGTTACCCACTGTCTTGATGTGGTACAGACTGTATCAATGTGCTACACACTGTCACAATGTGTCACAGACTGTCACGATGTGCCATAGACTGACTCAATGTGGTACACACTGTCACAATGTGTCACAGACTGTCTAGATGTGCTGCAGACTGTCGCAATGTGCTGCAGACTTATCTATGTGCCGCGAACGGTCTCTATCCCAGGCGAAACGGACCATGGTCGACCATGAACTACCATGGTCGACCATAAACTACCATGGTCATACGACCATGGTCGACCATGGTCGACCATGTTTCGTTAAATGGCACACCATGGTCATGTGCTCACTTACCATGGTCACTGACCGGTCACTGACCATGGTCACTGACCATGGTCACTGACCATGGTACTGACCATGGGGTCGACCATGGTACACTGACCATGGTCATCGACCATGGTCATTGACCATGGTAGTTCACGGTCGACCATGGTCATTGACGGTCGACCATGGTAGTTCACGGTCGACCATGGTAGTTCACGGTCGACCATGGTAGTTCACGGTCGACCATGGTAGTTCACGGTCGACCATGGTAGTTCACGGTCGACCATGGTCATTGACGGTCGACCATGGTAGTTCACGGTCGACTATGGTAGTTCACGGTCACCATGGTCACGGTCGACCATGGTAGTTCACGTCGACCATGGTCAGGTCGACCATGGTCATTGGGTCGACCATGCGGTCGATTGGTCATTGGTGGTCGACTGTCTTGGTCATTCATGGTCAACTGACAGATTGTATTTTACGTTTTTTTAACTGAACAGGTGTCAACTAATTTAAGTATGTATTATGCAATCATTCATCTCTATTCTTTCATTATTTCACACACAAACTATATAAGATATTCTAATAAGGTTTTCCATAATATTAATTTTAATACTGTAATTAAGTGTTAATGCAAGACGTTCCACAACCATTATTAACCTGGGTATAAAACATGTCCAATGGTTCAGTAAAATACAAAAAAATCATTGTTTTACCATATGGTAACAATTAAGCATTCAATAAATGCAAGCATGAATATAGGCACATATTTGAACTGAATACATTAAAAACAATACCGAAATTACTCTCAAATCGATCATCCTAAATATATATTTTGAGTAGACATTTACATAATGCTAACGTATATAATAAGCAAAGTTACTTATTTTGTGGACTTCAATTCCATTGCAGCACTGTCTACTGACCTAAACCGTACAAGTTAATACTTTTTTATTATGTCAAACAAAAGTAACAATACTGGCAATAATGTAGATATCATGCAGCAAATGTCTAGCACATGCAAGTTTTTCTATAATTACTTACTTTAGTAAAGTTACATTACCTACATTAATTTTCTGGAAAGACTGCATGCTGGTATGGGCATGTTGAAATAGTATTTTTAAAGTCACGCTAACTGGGCTATACTTAGGACAAAGCTTCCCATCCCCCTCTCTTGTGCCTTTGATGTTGTCATGATTAATCACCCAGGGTAGTGGCTGTAGTGACTGTAACTAGATACAAGCAAGCTCCTACACAGCCTGTCCACTGTGGCTTGGACAAGGCTGAAATGCTAGGTCAGCAGTCAGTGTGCAGGGTAAATAAATGCACACCCAATGTCTGCCATGCAGCTAACTTAATTTATTAGGTGTTCTGTGAAAAATGCTTCTGAGCATTACTCAAGTAATTGCTACAGGTTAGTATAATTATTGTTGCTAGTATTGTCTTCCTACAGACTCATGGTTAGTTTTGTGTCTTTAGTAACTAGTTGCCTTTTGATCTTTGGCCTTTCCATTCAAAGCATGCATGTTGTCATAAAATTGTTCTAGCACCTTGTAATATTGTCACAGCTTGAAAACATACTGTTCAATGTGCTCTTGAAACATTAGAAGTTCATGATTACTCACCTACTTGTTAAGAATGTTCTACTTTGTTGACTTTGATCAGCATTTTCTTCACATGTTCCAAACTATACTGGTTATACATTTTCAAATGGAAAGAACCAGGACGTTGGGAAGCCTAATATATGCAGTGTCCTAATTGGCTGAGGTATATTATAGTCCCAAAACTTTAGGATGTTCACAAAAGCATTAGAGAAGCACAACTGTCATGGGGTGAAGCCACTTTAAAATTTTGCATGCAGTTTTAGATCATCACCACACAGAATTCATACTAGCTATAATACATGAGAAAAAAAACATGGTCATGTGACTTGACCATGGTCGACCATGATCATGGTCGACCGCCATCATGGTCGACCGTGGTCGACCATGGTCAACGAAAGTCACACAAGTCTGACCATGGTCGACCACGGTCGACCATGGTCACACGACCATCGTCACCACAGTATTTCACGGTCGACCATGAACTACCATGATCGACCACCAAATACCGTGGTGACCGTGGTCGACCATGGTCGACCATGGTCACCATTTCGCCTGGGATGTGCTGCAAAGTGTCTCAATGTGCCGCAGGCTGTCTCAATGTGTAACAGACTATCTCAATGTACCGCAGACTTCTCTATGTGCCGCAGACTGTCTCTATGTGCCGCAAAGTTTCTCAATGTGCCGCAGACTGTCTCAATGTGCCGCAGACTATCTCAATGTGCCACAGACTTTCTCAATGTGCCACAGACTGTCACCGTGTGATGCAGACTGTCTCAATCATTGTGTCTCAATGTGCTACACATTATCTCTGCGCGCTATATAGACTGTCTAGATATGTCATATATTGTCTCAAGTGTCACAGACAGTCTCAATGTGCTATGAATGGTCTATGTGCCACATACTGTCTCAATGTAGAATAGATTGCCTCAATGAGCCACAGACTGTCTCAATGTGCCACAGACTGTCTCAATCTGCTTTATCAGAAACAAATGAAAACAGTAGCTTTAACGGTTTAAAAAAGAGTTTTAGTTAGCTTTTTAACTAGTATTATTAGTGTTTTCATGGCGCACAAAAATGCAGTAAATTATTATCTCTTCACATCTCTGCTTCTACCCCACACTGAAAGTTGATGTTTGTGGCTACGTCTTTCTGGCTCTCTGGTTCGTTTCATCTCTGGCTCTTTGGGGCTTCAAAAATACTTTGAACACAGGTCGGTGACTGCCCTTGTGCACTGATCAACAAACTGCTATAGTCTCCTTCTTAGTTGGTTCATCCTAACATCGCTTTTATGGCTAATTCGCTAATACAGCCTCCTCTAATTAAGGTCGCCTGCGAGTTCCAAAATAATTATATCTAGTTCCAAAATAATGATATCTAGAGTATTAGTGTCATGTTTGCCCATTCACAAGAGTTACATTTATAGTGAAATTAAACTAAGTTTTTATAACCGAATTCAGCGGTCTGTCATTGATTAACACATCCAATCCTAGACGTATCATTTCACTGATTTTACCTCGAGAATAATGGATTTTTCCGCCACTGTAATACACACTGGGTCCCCTACTTTTCTTACTTTACATAAATGACCTACCCAACAATCTCACTTCAAACGTTCGCCTTTTTGCAGATGACTGCCTACTATATCAACCAATTAAATCAGACAATGACATTTCTCTCCTCCAAAATGATCTAATCAAACTTGAGGAATGGCAAAACACCTGGCTTATGAAATTCAATCCCACCAAATGCTTCACAATGACATTAGCCTCAAGAAAACCGACACCAAATATTTACACCTTCAGTGGCCAACAACTTAAATCTGTTCAATCACATTGCTATCTTGGTGTACACATATCAAATATATTAAATTGGACAGCGCAATGCAACTCAGTCGCTAGGAAAGCACAACAGACTCTAGGAGTCATTAGGAGAAATCTAAGTAAATGCCCAACCCACATTAAGTCAATAGCCTACACAACCCTTGTCCGACCAATACTTGAATATGCGTCAGCATCATGGGATCCACATTGCCTAAAACGTATTAAAACCTTAGAAAGAATCCAAAGACAAGCTGCCAGATTTTGTACACAAAACTATTCTAGAGAACCAGGAACAGTAACCCAATTCTTAAAGACCTCCAGTGTGACACCCTCCAAACAAGAAGAAAAATTTAAAGACTTAGCATAATACAGTGTATACAAAATGGAACATAACCTTATAGATATCCCGCTAGATCACTATATCCAACACAACACTAGAACCTCACGTAAACATGACAGTCAGTTCTTGCAAATTAGATACTCTGCAAACATATTTGGAAACAGCTTCTTCCCAACAACAATTAAAGAATGGAATTCTCTCCCCCCAAACACTGTCTCAAGTGAATCACTAAACTCATTTCAGAATAATTTGGTCCAACATTTTAACAATTAAGTCAGACGACCCACCATGCGCACTGGCGTGATGTGTCCCTAGGAAATTTTGCCAGTTACAGATACAGATACACACCGTGTGAGACATCATCTCTATTGGATGTATTTATATAATAGCTTATGGGGGTTGTGCCACTTTTGGCCTGCACAATATTCTCCAGAAACTGTTGCTTTGTTATTTGTTAGATGGCTCGATTTATTTGGTTCCACCAACATCCAGTTTCTGTATGCAAACTCGTGAGTGCCAATTATTGCCTTCAAGTCAAATCTTCTTTGGAAGATCGTGTTATAGTTAGCATCCTGGGAAAAAGTAGTGATGTTGCCTTCAGAATCTCAGTTTCTGAGCCATCTTTCTATTCCATCTACATTGCAGTTAACTCCATGACAGTAAGACTTCCTTCGTCTTTTGTCATCTTAGTGCTTACTGCTTATCATATGATTATCAAGTCAAAAGGTTTTATGAAAGTTTCCAGAACACATTTCAAAGTTTGTAGAATACAGTTTTCGTGCATAAAAGAAAACACGCGCTTCACAATGCCGTGCAAGTCCAGTGGATGTTGGATGGGGTGAGTTGGGGGTGGACGAACATATTGGAAGTTTTCAATATGCTATTGAAATATATAAACCAATGGTTGAATTGCCAAACTCAATTTTACAGAATAGCTAAGAACCATATTCAAATGGTTGCCTAGAAACATCTGTATTTCCACAGCAGTTTCAACATTCGACGATACGTAGATCATAAGACACAGGGATAACAGGCTCTCTTAAGATACAAAAATGATACTGTTTATTGGGGCCATCTATTAGAATGACGGGTAAGTCAAAAGTAGTACAACACATAATTACTTCTAAACATTTTGTATATTGACATGAACCTTTGGTCTCTAAGCCACTTGGTTCTTAAGCTATGGATATAATAATTTTATAGATTTTGTCGGGCGCCATGGCGGATATTACAAAATGGTGGATATTTGAAAGTACTATGTCATCGTGACCCATGGGTAACATATTTAATAAATGTAATATGAAATTAATGAGACCTAACCACAGCGAGCTGGGTATTAAGTGGCACAGGGCCACGTGCCTAGCAGACTCGTCTCCTAAAATAGTTTTCTAATCATGTACCATAAATGTAATTTTGTTCATCAATGCATTCCTTTCCATCATGTATTGTCTAGTTTATTGTTATCGATAAACAATCCCAAATAAAAAAATAATTGAAACCACAGACTGAAGACACAATATATAACAATAGGTCACAATTACATACCGGTCGCTTTAGAAGTCTACTTCAATGTTTGCAATAAAACAAAACACTAAGGAAAAATGTGTTTACCAGTTACATCGACCCACGTAAATTACCGTTCAAATCTAGTCTTACATCATC
Source organism: Ridgeia piscesae (assembly GCA_025642075.2). Classification (NCBI taxonomy): domain Eukaryota; kingdom Metazoa; phylum Annelida; class Polychaeta; order Sabellida; family Siboglinidae; genus Ridgeia; species Ridgeia piscesae. The sequence goes on along the minus strand of JAODUO010001421.1, from coordinate 81,656 downwards.
CGAGGGTCTGACATTAAAAGTCACATGTCCGTTCATATTTTGTGGAACATTCTTTATTTTGTTTATGTATATTATTAATTTCACCATAATATATTGTATATAACGACTACATTTTCAGGATCTACCCACGGGACGAATGACAACTGATTCAGCTATCATGCTGTCAGTAACAGATAGATTACAGATAAGAGTACAGACATTTATTTCAAAGAAAATATTGAAAGAATGTGACGGTCTCATCATACCAGACGAGGGATGCTTTTGTGTTTAGCATATCAACTGTCAGCATGTTCTTAGGGTACAGATATGTTACACAGACACTTGCTATGTCACCTTGACCCTATGTGATGGTGTGACGGGTGTACTTAACTTGTTGACAGATCATGCACAACAATCGCAGCTTTGGTCAACACACAACAATGTTCGTGAGTAGGTTATTTATATCTGGCCCTTTGGGGCTTTACAAATATTTTGAACACAGGTCGGTGACTGCCCTTGTGTACTGATCAACACACTGCAATAGTCTCCTTCTTAGTTGGTGCATCCTAAAATCTCTTTTATGACTAATTCGCTAATACAGCCTCCTCTAATTTAGGTCGCCTGCGAGTTCCAAAACAATTATATCTAGTTCCAAAATAATTACATCTAGAGTATTAGTGTCGTGTTTGCCCATTCACAAGAGTTACATTTATAGTGAAATTAAACTAAGTTATTATAACCGAATTCAGCGGTCTGTCATTGATTAACACATCCAAGCGGAAACCTAGACGTATCATTTCACTGATTTTACCTCGAGAATAATGGATTTTTCCGCCACTGTAAAACACACCGGATAACTGTTTTCCAGCTATGCACTGTTTAAATGATGCCGCTAGTAAGCTTCCTATGTCGGGTAAAATTACACACTGCAACTGAGGATTTTACAGTGAATTAAAACGAAGAACGAACAATTGGCAACCAGTGTAGAACGGGAGAAATTAAGTCTTACTTCAAAATTTCAATAGCAAAAAGCTTGTCGTATATCAAATCAAATTCGAAAGAACTACTATTACACACTGAGCCGTTTCTGCTCTAAAACCATCTTATTTGATTAACCCCTGCTTTTCTGATATGTCCAGGGCCCACAGATCACCCGTATCGCAACAATGTACGTGTCTTCTCCGTTGCTTCACCAACATTCTATAATTAACTCACAATCATTATAAAATCATTTGAAACTACTGTCACATTTCACCAAAAAACTGATTGTTTGAAATCGCATTCCTATTCTAAACAATCAGTGTGCTCCATGTTCCAATGGTGACTCTATTATTCTTGTCCTCATAAACGACGATGCGTAATTATTATTGCATGTTGCGCCGCAGAAACTCGCATTCCCATCGGTGTAGGCACTCCAAAGGTTTACTATTACTACAATGCTGATATCTTTGACAATCCAATTTTATACTGTGACATTCTGGTATAGACTATAACGAGAGTTTAGAGAACACTTAAAATTTTGAACAATCATTCAAGAAAAGTGCTTGATGGTAGCAGACAGGTTCCTTGTTTGTTCAACTCTATGTGCCTATCTGAATGACAATATATCATCATCTTGGCACACATTCAGTATGAGAAACCTAGTAAATTGTTACTATGTCACCGTGACCCATGGGTAACGTATTTAATAAATGTAATATGAAATTAATGAGACATAACCACAGCGAGCTGGGTATTAAGTGGCACAGGGCCAAGTGCCTAGCAGACTCGTCTCCTAAAATAGTTTTCTAAACATGTCCCATCAATGTAATTTTTTTCATCAATGCATTCCTTTCCATCATGTATTGTCTAGTTTATTTTTATCGATAAACAATCCCAAATTCAAAATCGAAACCGCTGGCTGAAGACGCAATATATAACAATAGGTCACAATTCCATACCGGTCGCTTTAGAAGTCTACTTCAACGTTTTCAATAAAACAAAACATACTCAGGAACAATGTGTTTACCAGTTACATCGAACCATGTAAATTACCGTTCAAATAAAGTCTTGCATCATCCGAGGGTCTGTCATTAAAACTCACATGTCCGTTCATAGTTTGTGGAACATTCTTTATTTTGTTTATGTATATTATTAATTTCACAATAATATATTGTATATAATGACTACATTTTCAGCATCTACCCACGGGACAAAGGACAACTGATTCAGCCATCATGCTGCCAGTAATAGTTTGATTACAGGTAATAGTACAGACATTTATTTCAAAGAAAATATTGAAAGAATGTGACGGTCTGATCATACCAGATTAGGGATGCTTTTGTGTTTAGCATATCAACTGTCAGCATGTTCTTAGGGTACAGATATGTTACACAGACACTTGCTATGTCACCTTGACCCTATGTGATGGTGTGACGGGTGTACTTAACTTGTTGACAGATCATGCACAACAATCGCAGCTTTGATCAACACTTATGTTTTCCTTATTTTTTAGATGTTCGTGAGTAGGTTATTTATCTCTGACCCTCTGGGGCTTTACAAATATTTTGAACACAGGTCGGTGACTGCCCTTGTGCACTGATCAACAAACTGCAATAGTCTCCTTCTTGGTTGGTGCATCCTAACTTCTCTTTTATGACTAATTCGCTAATACAGCCTCCTCTAATTAAGGTCGCCTGCGAGTTCCAAAATAATTATATCTAGTTCCAAAATAATTACATCTAGAGTATTAGTGTCGTGTTTGCCCATTCACAAGAGTTATATTTATAGTGAAATTAAACTAAGTTATTATAACTGAATCCAGCGGTCTGTCATTGATTAACACATCCAAGCGGAAACCTAGACGTATCATTTTAATTGATTTTACCTCGAGAATAATGGATTTTTCCGTCACTGTAATACACACCGGATAACTGTTTTCCAGCTATGCACTGTTTAAATGATGCCGCTAGTAAGCTTTCCATGTCGGATAGAATTACACACTGCAACTGAGGATTTTACAGTGAATTAAAACGAATAACAAACAATTGGCAACCAGTGTAGAATAGGATAATTAAGTCTTACTTCAAAATTTCAATAGCAAAAAGCTTGTCGTATATCAAATCAAATTCAAAAGAAGTACTATTACACACTGAGCCGTTTCTGCTCTAAAACCATCTTATTTGATTAACCCCTGTTTTTCTGATATGTCCAGGGCCCACAGATCATCCGTATCACAACAATGTACGTGTCTTCTCCGTTGCTTCACCAACATTCTATAATTAACTCACAATCATTATAAAATAATTCGAAACTACTGTCACATTTCACCAAAAAACTGATTGTTTGAAATCGCATTCCTATTCTAAACTATCAATGTGCTCCATGTTCCAATGGTGACTCTATTATTCTTGTCCTCATAAACGACGATGCGTAATTATTATTGCAAGTTGCGTCGCAGAACTCGCATTCCCATGGATGTAGGCACTCCAAAGGGTTACTATTACTATAATGCTGATATCTTTCACAATCCAATTTTATACTGTGACATTCTGGAATAGACTATAACGAGTGTTTAAAGAACACTTACAATTTTGCACTATCATTCAAGAAAACTGCTTGATGGAAGCAGACAGGTTCCTTGTTTGTTCAACTCTATGTGCCTATCTGAATGACAATATATCATCATCTTGGCACACATTCAGTATGAGAAACCTAGTAAATTTTTACTATGTCACCGTGACCCATGGGTAACGTATTTAATAAATGTAATATGAAATTAATGAGACCTAACCACAGCGAGCTGGGTATTAAGTGGCACAGGGCCACGTGCCTAGCAGACTCGTCTCCTAAAATAGTTTTCTAAACATGTCCCATAAATGTAATTTTTTTCATCAATGCATTCCTTTCCATCATGTATTGTCTAGTTTATTTTTATCGATAAACAATCCCAAATTCAAAATCGAAACCGCTGGCTGAAGACACAATATATAACAGTAGGTCACAATTCCATACCGGACGCTTTAGAAGTCTACTTCAACGTTTTCAATAAAACAAAACATACTCAGGAACAATGTGTTTACCAGTTACATCGAACCATGTAAATTACCGTTCAAATATAGTCTTGCATCATCCGAGGGTCTGACATTAAAACTCACATGTCCGTTCATAGTTTGTGGAACATTCTTTATTTTGTTTATGTATATTATTAATTTCACAATAATATATTGTATATAACGACTAAATTTTCAGGATCTACCCACGGGACGAATGACAACTGATTCAGCTATCATGCTGTCAGTAACAGATAGATTACAGATAAGAGTACAGACATTTATTTCAAAGAAAATATTGAACGAATGTGACGGTCTGATCATACCAGACGAAGGATGCTTTTGTGTTTAGCATATCAACTGTCAGCATGTTCTTAGGGTACAGATATGTTACACACACACTTGCTATGTCACCATGACCCTATGTGATGGTGTGACGGGTGTACTTAACTTGTTGACAGATCATGCACAACAATCGCAGCTTTGATCAACACTTATGTTTTCCTTATTTGTTTAGATGTTCGTGAGTAGGTTATTTATCTATGACCCTCTGGGGCTTTACAAATATTTTGAACACAGGTCGGTGACTGCCCTTGTGCACTGATCAACAAACTGCAATAGTCTCCTTCTTAGTTGGTGCATCCTAACTTCTCTTTTATGACTAATTCGCTAATACAGCCTCCTCTAATTAAGGTCGCCTGCGAGTTCCAAAATAATTATATCTAGTTCCAAAATAATTACATCTAGAGTATTAGTGTCGTGTTTGCCCATTCACAAGAGTTACATTTATAGTGAAATTAAACTAAGTTATTACAACCGAATTCGGCGGTCTGTCATTGATTAACACATCCAAGCGGAAACCTAGACGTATCATTTCACTGATTTTACCTCAAGAATAATGGATTTTTCCGCCACTGTAATACACACCGGATAACTGTTTTCCAGCTATGCACTGTTTAAAATCTAATGATGCCGCTAGTAAGCTTCCTATGTCGGATAGAATTACCCACTGCAACTGAGGATTTTACAGTGAATGATAACGAAGAACGAACAATTGGCAACCAGTGTAGAACGGCATAACTAAGTCTTACTTCTTCAAAATTTCAATAGCAAAAAGCTTGTCGTATACCAAATCAACTTCGAAAGAACTACTATTACACACTGAGCCGTTTCAACTCTAAAACCATCTAATTTAATTAACCCCTGCTTTTCTGATATGTCCAGGGCCCACAGATCACCCGTATCGCAACAATGTACGTGTCGTCTCCGTTGCTTCACCAACATTCTATAATTAACTCACAATCATTATAAAATAATTTGAAACTACTGTCACATTTCACCAAAAAAACTGATTGTTTGAAATCGCATTCCTATTCTAAGCTATCAATGTGCTCCATGTTCCAATGGTGACTCTATTATTCTCGTCCTCATAAACGACGATGCGTAATTATTATTGCAAGTTGCGTCGCAGAACTCGCATTCCCATGGATGTAGGCACTCGAAAGGTTTACTATTACTATAATGCTAATATCTTTGACAATCCAATTTTATACTGTGACATTCTGGTATAGACTATAACGAGTGTTTAAAGAACACTTACAATTTTGCACTATCATTCAAGAAAAGTGCTTGATGGAAGCAGACAGGTTCCTTGTTTGTTCAACTCTATGTGCCTATCTGAATGACAATATATCATCATCTTGGCACACATTCAGTATGAGAAACCTAGTAAATTGTTACTATGTCACCGTGACCCATGGGTAACGTATTTAATAAATGTAATATGAAAGTAATGAGACCTAACCACAGCGACCTGGGTATTATGTGGCACAGGGCCACGTGCCTAGCAGACTCGTCTCCTAAAATAGTTTTCTAATCATGTCCCATTAATGTATTTTTTTTCATCAATGCATTCCTTTCCATCATGTATTGTCTAGTTTATTGTTATCGATAAACAATCCCAAATTCAAAATCGAAACCGCTGGCTGAAGACGCAATATATAACAATGGGTCACAATTCCATACCGGTCGCTTTAGAAGTCTACTTCAACGTTTTCAATAAAACAAAACATACTCAGGAACAATGTGTTTACCAGTTACATCGAACCATGTAAATTACCGTTCAAATATAGTCTTGCATCATCCGAGGGTCTGTCATTAAAACTCACATGTCCGTTCATAGTTTGTGGAACATTCTTTATTTTGTTTATGTATATTATTAATTTCACAATAATATATTGTATATAATGACTACATTTTCAGCATCTACCCACGGGACAAAGGACAACTGATTCAGCCATCATGCTGCCAGTAATAGTTTGATTACAGGTAATAGTACAGACATTTATTTCAAAGAAAATATTGAAAGAATGTGACGGTCTGATCATACCAGATTAGGGATGCTTTTGTGTTTAGCATATCAACTGTCAGCATGTTCTTAGGGTACAGATATGTTACACAGACACTTGCTATGTCACCTTGACCCTATGTGATGGTGTGACGGGTGTACTTAACTTGTTGACAGATCATGCACAACAATCGCAGCTTTGATCAACACTTATGTTTTCCTTATTTTTTTAGATGTTCGTGAGTAGGTTATTTATCTCTGGCCCTTTGGGGCTTTACAAATATTTTGAACACAGGTCGGTGACTGCCCTTGTGCACTGATCAACAAACTGCAATAGTCTCCTTCTTAGTTGGTGCATCCTAACATCTTTTATGACTAATTCGCTAATACAGCCTCCTCTAATTAAGGTCGCCTGCGAGTTCCAAAACAATTATAACTAGTTCCAAAATAATTATATCTAGGGTATTGGTGTCGTGTTTGCCCATTCACAAGAGTTACATTTATAGTGAAATTAAACTAAGTTATTATAACCGAATCCAGCGGTCTGTCACTGATTAACACATCCAAGCGGAAACCTAGACGTATCATTTTAATTGATTTTACCTCGAGAATAATGGATTTTTCCGCCACTGTAATACACACCGGATAACTGTTTTCCAGCTATGCACTGTTTAAATGATGCCGCTAGTAAGCTTTCCATGTCGGATAGAATTACACACTGCAACTGAGGATTTTACAGTGAATGATAACGAAGAACGAACAATTGGCAACCAGTGTAGAACGGCATAATTAAGTCTTACTTCAAAATTTCAATAGCAAAAAGCTTGTCGTATATCAAATCAAATTCAAAAGAAGTACTATTACACACTGAGCCGTTTCTGCTCTAAAACCATCTTATTTGATTAACCCCTGCTTTTCTGATATGTCCAGGGCCCACAGATCATCTGTATCACAACAATGTACGTGTCTTCTCCGTTGCTTCACTAACATTCTATAATTAACTCAAAATCATTATAAAATCATTTGAAACTACTGTCACATTTCACCAAAAAAACTGATTGTTTGAAATCGCATTCCTATTCTAAGCTATCAATGTGCTCCATGTTCCAATGGTGACTCTATTATTCTCGTTCTCATAAACGACGATGCGTAATTATTATTGCAAGTTGCGTCGCAGAACTCGCATTCCCATGGATGTAGGCACTCGAAAGGTTTACTATTACTATAATGCTAATATCTTTGACAATCCAATTTTATACTGTGACATTCTGGTATAGACTATAACGAGTGTTTAAAGAACACTTACAATTTTGCACTATCATTCAAGAAAAGTGCTTGATGGAAGCAGACAGGTTCCTTGTTTGTTCAACTCTATGTGCCTATCTGAATGACAATATATCATCATCTTGGCACACATTCAGTATGAGAAACCTAGTAAATTGTTACTATGTCACCGTGACCCATGGGTAACGTATTTAATAAATGTAATATGAAATTAATGAGACCTAACCACAGCGAGCTGGGTATTAAGTGGCACAGGGCCACGTGCCTAGCAGACTCGTCTCCTAAAATAGTTTTCTAAACATGTCCCATAAATGTAATTTTTTCATCAATGCATTCCTTTCCATCATGTATTGTCTAGTTTATTTTTATCGATAAACAATCCCAAATTCAAAATCGAAACCGCTGGCTGAAGACACAATATATAACAGTAGGTCACAATTCCATACCGGACGCTTTAGAAGTCTACTTCAACGTTTTCAATAAAACAAAACATACTCAGGAACAATGTGTTTACCAGTTACATCGAACCATGTAAATTACCGTTCAAATATAGTCTTGCATCATCCGAGGGTCTGACATTAAAACTCACATGTCCGTTCATAGTTTGTGGAACATTCTTTATTTTGTTTATGTATATTATTAATTTCACAATAATATATTGTATATAACGACTAAATTTTCAGGATCTACCCACGGGACGAATGACAACTGATTCAGCTATCATGCTGTCAGTAACAGATAGATTACAGATAAGAGTACAGACATTTATTTCAAAGAAAATATTGAACGAATGTGACGGTCTGATCATACCAGACGAGGGATGCTTTTGTGTTTAGCATATCAACTGTCAGCATGTTCTTAGGGTACAGATATGTTACACACACACTTGCTATGCCACCATGACCCTATGTGATGGTGTGACGGGTGTACTTAACTTGTTGACAGATCATGCACAACAATCGCAGCTTTGATCAACACTTATGTTTTCCTTATTTGTTTAGATGTTCGTGAGTAGGTTATTTATCTCTGACCCTCTGGGGCTTTACAAATATTTTGAACACAGGTCGGTGACTGCCCTTGTGCACTGATCAACAAACTGCAATAGTCTCCTTCTTAGTTGGTGCATCCTAACTTCTCTTTTATGACTAATTCGCTAATACAGCCTCCTCTAATTAAGGTCGCCTGCGAGTTCCAAAATAATTATATCTAGTTCCAAAATAATTACATCTAGAGTATTAGTGTCGTGTTTGCCCATTCACAAGAGTTACATTTATAGTGAAATTAAACTAAGTTATTACAACCGAATTCGGCGGTCTGTCATTGATTAACACATCCAAGCGGAAACCTAGACGTATCATTTCACTGATTTTACCTCAAGAATAATGGATTTTTCCGCCACTGTAATACACACCGGATAACTGTTTTCCAGCTATGCACTGTTTAAAATTTAATGATGCCGCTAGTAAGCTTCCTATGTCGGATAGAATTACACACTGCAACTGAGGATTTTACAGTGAATGATAACGAAGAACGAACAATTGGCAACCAGTGTAGAACGGCATAATTAAGTCTTACTTCTTCAAAATTTCAATAGCAAAAAGCTTGTCGTATACCAAATCAACTTCGAAAGAACTACTATTACACACTGAGCCGTTTCAACTCTAAAACCATATAATTTAATTAACCCCTGCTTTTCTGATATGTCCAGGGCCCACAGATCACCCGTATCGCAACAATGTACGTGTCGTCTCCGTTGCTTCACCAACATTCTATAATTAACTCACAATCATTATAAAATAATTTGAAACTACTGTCACATTTCACCCAAAAAACTGATTGTTTGAAATCGCATTCCTATTCTAAACTATCAATGTGCTCCATGTTCCAATGGTGACTCTATTATTCTTGTCCTCATAAACGACGATGCGTAATTATTATTGCAAGTTGCGTCGCAGAACTCGCATTCCCATGGATGTAGGCACTCCAAAGGGTTACTATTACTATAATGCTGATATCTTTCACAATCCAATTTTATACTGTGACATTCTGGTATAGACTATAACGAGTGTTTAAAGAACACTTACAATTTTGCACTATCATTCAAGAAAAGTGCTTGATGGAAGCAGACAGGTTCCTTGTTTGTTCAACTCTATGTGCCTATCTGAATGACAATATATCATCATCTTGGCACACATTCAGTATGAGAAACCTAGTAAATTGTTACTATGTCACCGTGACCCATGGGTAACGTATTTAATAAATGTAATATGAAATTAATGAGACCTAACCACAGCGAGCTGGGTATTAAGTGGCACAGGGCCACGTGCCTAGCAGACTCGTCTCCTAAAATAGTTTTCTAAACATGTCCCATAAATGTAATTTTTTCATCAATGCATTCCTTTCCATCGTGTATTGTCTAGTTTATTTTTTTCGATAAACAATCCCAAATTCAAAATCGAAACCGCTGGCTGAAGACGCAATATATAACAATAGGTCACAATTCCATACGGGGTCTAGAAGTTTTCCAGTTATCAATAAAACCAAAATATCTGACATACCAGGTCTGACATTAAAACTCAATGTCCGTTCATAGTTTTGACATTCTTTATTTTGTTCATGTATATGTATAATTTCAAATATTTTGTTAAATATAATGTCATTCATATTCGTATACAATGACTCAGTTTTCAGGATTACAGGGAAGAATACAGACTATTCAAAGAAATATTGAACAGTAATTGATTCTATCAACAGACATTGAGGAATGTGTGTTTACGAATATACAATATAGTCATGTTCTTAGGGTACAGACTTATTAACAGACACTGCTATGTTGACATCAACTGTGTATATGTGTTAGCATATATACTGTAATGTATTCGATACTTGATTGTGCACGACATGGGTTTTATTTTTAATACATGTAAGTTGCATTGCTTTATGAGATGATTGGTAATCCTTACACTTAATATCTGTTGTCAAGTGTTTATATTGTTGCACCAAACGAGCTACGGCCTCACATAGGAAACCGTTAACTTGCTTTCTGGTAGGATACATTATACATATATATACATATATATATATAAATATATATATAATATATATGTATACATACATAATATACATTATATACATATATATATATATATATATATATATATATATATTTTATATATATACATATTATATATATATATATATATATATATATATATATATATATATATATATATATATATATATATATATATACTACTACTATACAACAATCATCTTGTTAGCTTCGCTGTTGTACACAGTGAGCGTAGTTGTGAACTAATTGGACCATAAACATCGCAGCTGATATAACCATTTAACTATTTAACCACTTTACGTCACAACTATTAACGTTTAGTGACCTATCACGCCTGCGCAGCCACACTATTGTTTTTACTATTATGACATTAACTGGTTGAATTCAACTATTCAGGCAAAATAATGTTTTACATACATGTTAAGTGGATATTTTTCTGGACACATTGCATGGCAAATGTGGCAGTATGTAGAACCTAGTTGTTAATATAACGAGGCATCAATTTCTAATCAACTGGACTTCAATACTATAAAAAAACGTCGTCTCTCCGTGCACGGCCATTCACTAATGTCAACGCCATTTCCCACTAACATAACTAACGTATGCACTGTGCATATCGTCTCGTTGGTTGTTTGGTACAGTTTAATGGATGCATATAACTGAAACTTACCATAGCTGTATTATAATTTAAAAATTATGAGTAAAACTGAAAACATTTAAACGAAACATGATAGACACTGTTTAAAAAAAGCACAAAAGCAAGGTTTTTATATGGCTACCAACCATAGAGGTTAACTCTATATGTTTGTTGTTGATATCGGCCCACATACCTCAATACAAGGGCGGACAACGTTCTACGGGTCAGGTTGCAGTCAGTGCGTGTCCACACGAGCTGGCAACCGGGAGACTGCCAGACTGATAGGAGCCCGATACACAGTACACACTGGTAGCGCCCGGTGTCCTTAGGAAGGTTAAAGAGACGTCATTGACAGTGACTCGGGTCTCTGGCACTGCTCAGACGGGCTCATGACACAGTTAACTTTCCCATTGGCCACCATGTTAGCGTTTTGTAGGATTATAAGAAAACCAGACGCAGGAAAATTCTAAAACTTATTGCCTGTTGTTATCATCATCTCAGTGACATGCTGGTCAAGTTTAGTAAAATTCCAATATTTCGTTCTCTTGTAAAGTGCCGGTATGTATGACACCCGTCACTATTTACAAATGAATGCAGGCAGTAATACAACAGAGGTGTCAACAAGCCAAATCACTGCCAGGTACCCATCCGCTTAATAAAACCAGATAAAAATTCACCATTTCACTGTCAACAGCTTCCACAATCACACCTGGAAATTGGACTGCTCAAATGCACTTATGTCACAGCAGGTAAATGTTGAAAAAAATCAAAATAAAGAAATATATGGGACTATGTGATTTTGGAGAAAAAATCTGAAATTAACATATTTTACAGGCACTCCTATCTGAAACACTGCGCAGTAATTTTTTTTTATTTCATCCACACATTTTATTTTTAGACACATTTAAACAATGCACCCTATTTCACCGAGCGCCACAACATTGAGCAGGCGACAGTTTCAAAATGCCTAATCTCTCACATCTACACACTACACAAACTTTCTTGTGTGCCATATATGAACACATTACCCAATTTTTCAGATAGCCCAGTATGTTTTTTTGTAAAATATCACATACAGGCTGTTGTCATTTTGCAGTTAGAGTTATGTTGATTGTTTTCCTTTGTCCCTATTAAAAGACTGTAAATATACATGATACATGACCCTAAAACGTGCTATTCTTCAAAGGCCAGACATCTTAATTAGTTCAATTCTAAAGCATTACACAATGCAATTAGTAGACATTCGATACACTGTGGCACTTGCCTGATTGAGCAGTGATCAAGTCAGTAGGCAGTGCCTGCTGTGAGATGGGCCTATTGGGTGATTCCCTGAAGTTGCACAGCCTGCTATACTGTGATTGGTCCATTTTGGGTATAGATTTTCAAACAGAGGATTCACTGCTTCAAGCCCCTCCCCACCCCCCTTATCACACCAGTGTTCAGTCACTGTGATTTGGACTTTCAGACTCACTAGAAGTCTGTAATCTCAAATCACGGTTTGTCTCTGCCAATTGTAATTCTGCCGGGATTATTCTGCATGATTACAATGAAGGAGACTGCAAATAATGAGACGAGTAAGCTTAGTAATAGGAACACATCGCCTGTTGGAAGAATGTGCGATTCGGCTTCCAGCAAGGCCACCCATATTTCGAAACAACACATGCCGAAACGACCGAAACACGACCGAGTTCTGTATGGATGCCACGACTAGACATGGATGACTTTCTCAAGAGTTGTACAAGAAACATCTGGTGGCCTCTTGAAGTCCCCGATGCTGATGGAATATCTGGCAGCAGCAAAGTCCTTCGGCCGCGGCCAAACCGGAGACTACCTTTAACAGAAAGCTACCTCCAGCCAGATGAAAGTCAAGGACCTTCCTCCGAAATGCGTCTGCTGAATGTTGGAAAGAATGCTCAGATGTGGAATGAATGCTACACTGAGCATGCTGAGCAGAAGATGTGCACTTCGCCACACTTTCAAGTATACCGCGAACAACAGGTTGGCCTCTGTTGGAAGGAGTCGTTGAAATGTGTGAACTGTGAGTATCACTCACGCATGTACAAGCTGTACAGTGAGATAGAAACTGGACGTTGTGGTCAGCGGGCTGCCACAACGAATGTTGCACTTCACATCGGTCTGCAGGATTCGACAACAGCAACCACAAAGTTCCGTCACATTCTCACAGCAATGGACACGCCACCTCCCAGTCACACTGGATTGCAGAGAAAAGCGAACAAGGTCACAGCTCTCACTGCACAAGCAACAATGGATGACTTGCGCATGAGAAGACAGAGATCTAAGGAGACTAACACTCTTCGTGGTCTGCCAGAAGATGCTCCGATTAACATCAGTGTCGATGTTCGATACAATTCTACCAATCTCAAAAACAGTTACAGTTGTGGTACCCAGAATGCTTCACAGGCTCTCGGGACTGCATTCAGCTGGCAATCTGATCAACGGGAAATCATAGCTTTCCAACTGGACAATAAACTCTGCAAATTAGGATCTTCACTTTGAAGTAAAGGGTTAAATGTCACCTGCCCTGGACATGTTGGATGTACAGCCAATGTGCCAGCAACGGAGCCACTGTCTTAGTACAGGATCGGGAAAAACATTGGTGACAGCCTAGCACGAGATGATGTCGCAGTCAAGTATGTCGCTACGGATGGAGATGCGTTGGCTTCACGTGGCATACAAGATGCCATGCCAGCTGGCATGGAGACACAGAGGCAATCCGATACAACACATCTGTCTCAGACACAGTTTCGTCACATCATGAAGGCATCGTTCTCCCCTATGATGTTACCCGGAGAGAATGCTGCTAGACGAACAGAAAACAGAAGACTGTTTGCAGAGGATGTGAAGACAAGGTGTTAGATGGTCTACACCAGTGTCCACATGCTTCATGACAGCGATGAAAGAGCCATAGCGAGACGCATGCCAGATGTCATTCAAACTACACTTGACTGCTATTCAGGTTCGTGTGCTAACTGTTGCAGACATACGATTGTCTGCCGGGGTGGTAGAAGGAATTTGTGGAACACCTCACCGCATTTGAAGGCCTGCGGCCTCACACGAGTAAACATGACAGACGGTGATCGAAGCACACTTCAAGGACTGATAGAAATGTGTCTTGGCAATATCGCACTTCAAATTACATGCCGCAGACTTACAACAAATCCAAACGAATCTGCAAACAGAGCCTTTTCTGCATCACTACCCAAGAACATTACGTTCAGTCGAAATGCACTGGGACGTGTGTGTTCCGTCATAGATCACCTAAACTATGGTGCTGGTGAATCGATGCTGCCGCATTATTGCTGCGGAAGCTAAAAATGAGCAGTGTCTCATTACGAAGGGTGGAAAAGTTGCTCGCGCAGCTAAACGTATTCAGCAAGATGTTGTCTACCAACGAGAATATGCCAGGCAGCCGGCTGTGCGCCGACACAGACGAGCTACAAAGGCATAGCGGATGAAAGACCACTTCAAGGCAAAACAACAGAGATCTGTACTTGTCGTTTACAGAAAGCGCCAGCTTGATCGGAAACCAGCCAGTCAGACAATAACAGCAGCAAAACCAGTAACAACTGTGAGAAGGAGACGTCGACGTCCATCCCCACACAGCAATGACACTGAACATTCATATTCATTAAGATCACGAAAATCAGCCGACCACCCCTATGCAAGCAGACAGTAGGCAGACACACCCACCACGTTACACAGCACAGTATACATAGATATAAATGAGCACACACAGTAATCTAACAATATGACATTTTATTATTCCATTGCGTCTGCTTGAGCTGCAACTTTGACTGTCTGTGCAATGCGAACACAATCTACGTACACCATCGATCACCTGCCTGCTGCCTGACATACATGCGACCACCTTGAGAACACTAGCTCCATGCCACCACGCTCTATCGACACTATACGATCATCACACTTATATATATATATATATATATATATATTATTATTTTTATATATATATATATAATATATATATATATATATATATATATATATATATATATATACATATACACACACATATATATCAGCATATCACACAATGAATATCAATAACATACATTATCAATGATCAAAATTGTCAGGGAGGTTCCCATTAATACACTGAAGGTGTCTCTAACATAATATTAAACAAATATGTGAAAATAATGTTTACAATTAAAACTACAAATAATAACAAAACATTATGCTTACACTGGTATACTCAAGCTTATACACACATCGGCATGCGCAATATTATAGACATACGTACACCTGTTTGTATATAAGCACATCTATATACACATGCATAATTTTAGATGCTTACAATAAAACATATTATTTTACATAAATAAATAAATAACAATATACGTATGCATGCCATATTGTTAACCGCTCGTTTTCCTAGCAAAACAACCTAGATACATCAATTTAGAGGATACATCCCGCTATTTAGCCTAGGGCTAGGGTAGTGGCAACTTGATATAACCACTTACCATTTTTGTTTGCTCTTATGTGGAATAAGGTTTAGGGTTACTGTCAATGTTAGGGTTTAGGTTAGGTTGAAGGTACTTTTGACAAGATTGACATTAGGTGTTTTACATGCGTGATTAGCAAGAAGCCAATTGGGTTTTTAAAAGCGGTCATGGTTTTTTAAAACGAGGTCATGCTTAACAAATATGTTATGTTTTTTGGAAGATGTCACAAAGTGGGTAAATGAGGGATCACCAGTAGATATAATCTACTTAGATTTTTTAAAAGCCTTTGACAAAGTGCCACACCAAAGGCTACTACTTAAACTAAAGGCCCATGGCATAGGAAATGGAATGATCAACTGGATAGAAAAATGGCTTATTGATAGAAGACAAAGAGTAGTAGTTGATGGGGAGGTTTCAAACTGGAAATCGGTTTTGAGTGGAGTACCGCAGGGATCAGTACTGGGACCTATTTTATTCTTAATATATATCAATGATTTGGATGATGACATAACAAGCAAGGTGTTGAAGTTTGCGGACGACACAAAAGTGTTTAGGAAAATTAAAAGTGATGCAGATAGACAGCATTTACAAGATGATCTTAATAAGTTGATAGAATGGTCTGAGAAGTGGCAAATGCTGTTTAATTTTTGAAAGTGTAAGTGCCTTCACACAGGATATGGGAATGAAGATGCACAATATACAATGGGTGGTACTGTACTAAATACTACCTTAAAGGAAAAGGGTTAACTATTAGTGCTGACATGAAGGTATCAGAGCAGTGTGGAATTGCAGCAGCAAAGGGAAACCAAATTCTTGGATTAATTAGGCGAAATATAGTGTACAAAGAAAAAGAACTAATAATACTGCTGTATAAAACAATAGTTAGGCCTCACTTAGAATATTGTATACAAGCATGGAGGCCATATCGCAAGAAGGATATTGATATGCTAGAAAGAGTACAAAGGAGAGCAACCAAAATGATACCAAAACTCAGGAATATTAGTTATGAAATGCGTCTAAAAGAATGTGGTTTAACAACACTAGAAACCAGAAGATTGAGAGGAGATCAGATTGAGGTGTTTAAAATATTGAATGGATATGAAAATATTGACAGAAATATTTTTTCACAGTCAAGGAAGAGAGAAGGACTAGAGGACATGGAGTTACATTAGCAAAGAAGCAGTGTAGACTAGATATTAGAAAAATTTCATTTTCACAAAGAACAGTAAACGAATGGAACAGATTATCAGCTGATTGTGTAGGTGCTAGTAGTGTTAATATATTTTTAAATAAAATCGACATATACCTAAGACGGGCGGGGTATACTTAGATAGATAGGTTGGACTCTCGATAAGCCAAATGGCTTCCTAGTCCACCTGCCATCTAGAGTTGAATCTCTAGGTGGCAATCTTGTTAAATCAATTCCGCTGCCTATTGCAAGACATTTGTATACGTGTGAATGGGTGATTGATCGCCAGGGGGCAGAACTGTTTGTCCCGGTGACCAGGGTTCGTTTGTCTAGGTCGAAACGTGCAAATTTCCCTAAATTGGCGTAACACGTTCAAGAGACAAGTCTCATATATTGGTGCATCAACTTTGGTCCACTGAAACATCATAGTGCTCAATTTCAATATGTCAGAAAAGTAAATATGCGTTTTAACGAATGCGTGTTGCGCTAAGATTAAGTACAGGACAAAGCTACTCACTTTTGCACGATGATTTCGACTTAGGCCAACAAGTAATTTATTTGTTAGTTGGGCATGCTAAAGAACATTTACAATTTACGTTTGAAATCGTAACATTTTCAGTTTAATAAATGTTGCATAGACCGTTTAGTAACTTTTACGTAGTTCAGTTTTCTATTTCTGTCAGATATTGACTATGAATTTCCACGAATTTATGTGAAGCCAAAAATTAATAGGCTAACGCAAGTTCCCATGTACCCACTGCATGGAGCCACTTATTTTTTTACCGCGCGAAAACGGCCGCCATTTTAATCAACATGCCTGGTACACGGTCAATTCACTGTAGAAAGCACACATAGATTTGCATGCGTTCTTTATTTCACAGCAATAATCATGGAACAATCAGTCATGCAACAATATAATTACACAACAAATAACAAACACTATATCAACAATATATAATAAATAACTACACGGACTTTTGTGCATATAAGTCCGTGATAACTATACTGTATCAAACAAAATTATATATAGTATACTGATGTCTCATTCAGTAAAATTTAATGTTTTCTCACAGCGTTACCGGTATAATTTTAAAATACATAGTTTATGAATCAAATATAAGTACACACATCACATCATTGATCGTCGACTATTTACAACATATAACCCACTTTTTCAGTATAACATAATATAATTAATACCCTTCTGACTTGCGTATGTGTAACGTGTATACAGATTGTATTATGATAGACCCACATTACGTGGTCACGTAAAAAATTATGAAACATGTGAATTTTTGTAATCACATAATAAACAGTGGACGATATTGTTATATTTGTGATGCTCTTATATAACTGTCATGTATATATCAACTGTTATGATTGTAAAACTTGAGTACCAAGTACAAGCATAGAGGCCAGTATTGCACAATCAGTATGTCATATAAGGGGGCTAGTACAACATGACCAGCATTCTACTTCAATGTTACTCTTTCCAGGTTTTTCACTTATAACCTTAATATTTTTTTTATTCTAAATTGCAACAAGTACAAACTAGTTTCTTTTAATAAACTGCCTATTTAATAGTTAACTTCACCTGTTAAATTTGTCTTTTGGTACCTTGACTAAAACTGGCACATCATAAAAACTTGCACCTGAACTTTAAAGATTAAAAACAAAATCTTGTTAAATGTTGCTGTGTATGCAGAAGACAGACCATGATTTCACCTGTTTGATTAAAGCAACGATATAGCAGAACTACTGGTAGAAAAACCCATGAAATAACTGGCAACTATCAACAATAAATCCATCTTTACAGGGAATGTACAATTGTATTAGTTAACTGAGCTGACCGACCTGTTTTCGTTTCCATGATCAATGTTTCATATTTGTCAATATTGGTCTATCAATTGCATCTTTTCTATAATTTCTGATGATAATTTTAATGCACTACAGCATTAAAATTTGAAGTATAATATTGGTGAAGTTACTTTGAGATACACAATTATGATAGCATAGGCATTTTAATTATGAAGTTCCAAACTACTATATATCCCATTAAGTAAAGCCATAAACTCGCGGTACACTCCCCGGTTCAATAACAAACATTTTACCAGCGCACACGTTCATTTTTACAGCTGAATACATTGAGCCAACCTGAACCAACTTTAATTGCTGTGCGAACGTGGCTTATAACAATAATGTTCAATTAATAACAGATCATAAAAAAGTGAAAGTAGAAATGTGTTGCTGCCATCGTAGAAAGGTTGCTTCATTGCAGAAAGGGTCACTGTGTCATATTAAACAGCACAGCCAGCATTCTGCACTGTGTATCAATGAAGTAGATGCTGTATGCTTTTGTCCATAGAATGACGCTGCTCGTAGAAGTCTGCAGGCAGCTGATTGGCTCCCCCTTTCCCTGCCCTATCATGTGACTTAGTTGACGAAGATGATGATGACGACTGTGGTGCACTGTCTTTGTCAGAAACACTGTCGAAACTTGTGCTCTGTTTCAGCAGCAGCAACTGCCGATTTCGCTTTTTCTTGTTGTGGGTTGGAAATAGTCCCTCCACATTCGCAAAGGACTTTGGAAAACTGGCTGATCTGCAACAGGTGTAGCATCAGAATATACAGTCAAACCCTGTTTAGAGTCACCTCAGAATTACATTCACCTCGCCATGCCAAATTATCTCCAAGAGAGCAAAAGAATCACTCTTGCTAATACACTCACCTCTCTATTCGGGTCAGTTTCGACCTATCCCGATGGTGACCTTAATAGAAAGGTTAACTCAACTGTATGTCACACCACCGAGAATGTAATAAAATGCTGTATGATGCACTTTGCAGAACTGTTTTATATTGTTATGAGGCAATGAAAATGTGCAGTGAAAACTTTTTGGATTTGTCCCAGCAGCCGAGGCCACTGTTTAGGAATAGCAGTGATTAAACCAACTGATGGTCTTTCCCTCATACACACTGTATATATATATATATATATATATATATATATATATATATATCCAGGTCCTCCTCTTCTTCCAGGGTTATAATATTTCCCTGCTCTTCAGTAAGTCAATATACCGCACCAGTATTTTTACGTGGTTTCAGAATAAGTGTTTTGCTGAGTTGAGCAGGTTTTCTTTTTGGCATCTTCCATTTTCTATTAACATTACTGAAGTATCTAATTATACAGTACTTATTACAACCCTGGATAATTATCTACTTGAGTTAGCACCTTGACCTCTGCCCTGTGAAAATATTCTAGTGAAACCACTAGGTACACTGTAGAAAATAACAAAAGGTCTGCCTTTACCATTGCCAGGTAAAAAATGTACCAGCAAAACCACTGCATATTGTATAAACAATAGTTTCTGTCTAGATCTTGCTCTGTAACCACAGGTTTACACAGCAGAATATTCCATTAAAACCAAATAAACAAACATTGTGCTGTGCTACAGTACCCCTGGCTGATCATCTCCGCAAATCGTGGGAGTGAGCGGAGTTGAAATATAACATTATAGCAATTGACTTCACCAGTCGCTACTGCATCAGCTGTGAGAACGTCACCATTTTGAAGACGGATACATGACAGGTGGGAATCCCAATATAATGAACCATTCCCATCCTAGACATTGCACATAACACGAGCAGCATGTGGCTGAAATCACCCAAAATTATATCACATGACAGGACTCGGGGGCAATTTCACTGCCTGAGGTTAAAAACAGGAGTTTTGCAATGGGATTTGCCAATGGTAGTGAAGGCTGGTACTGACTGATCAACTGATCGACATAGGAGCAGGCTCTATGGCACAGATATTAATTTCTCTCCATCGACATCTACGCAATGAAAAATGAGAGAATATTGTAGAAATGTCTTCCCTGCCCACCTGTCTCTGGGGGAGATGGTCCAGTCGGGGGGAGTGGGTGGTCGGTCTGGTCCATTCTTCTCACACCTCAGTGCCTCCAGCCGTCTGTCCAACAGTACAGACGAAACCATACCTACAAACAACATGGCAGTCAGTCAGTGTCGGTCAATCACAGTCGGCAAAATCTAGGAAGTCCTTGTGAACTTAAAATGTTATGTCATGTATATATTCATGTCTTCAACACTAGGCACCATTTGTTCATGGTTTCCACAAATTTCACACAATTTATACACATTACAACTCCAGAACCAGTGGTTGTGTTGACGAGACAGTGTTACCCTGAGTAGAATGATGGGCGAGGTGGTATGATGGGCTGAGCAAGCACCGAAGGCATGATGCGACAAAATGTGAGTCGGGGGGCATGGCCACCCAGAACTGTTGTTAAAACTACCTTCAAAATAGTGCATTCTGTAGAGTGTTTAAACCAATTCCCTGGGATATTGAGAGGAAACAATAGGTATGTAACATAGCAAAGAACCAGTATAATATATATATATATATATATATATATATATATATATATATATATATATATATATATATATAACAGTAAAGGACAAATGAGGTATGTAACAAAGGATCAGTGAGGTATGTAACAGAACAAAGGACCAGTGAGGTATGTAACAGAGCAAAGGATCAGTGAGGTATGTAACAGGGCAAAGGACCAGTGAGGTATGTAACAGGGCAAAGGACCAGTGAGGTATGTAACAGAACAAAAGATCAGTGAGGTATGTAACAGAACAAAGGATCAGTGAGGTGTGTAACAGAGCAAAGGACCAGTGAGGTATGTAACAGAACAAAGGACCAGTGAGGTATGTAACAGGGCAAAGGACCAGTGAGGTATGTAACAGAACAAAAGATCAGTGAGGTATGTAACAGAACAAAGGATCAGTGAGGTATGTAACAGAACAAAGGACCAGTGAGGTATGTAACAGAACAAAGGACCAGTGAGGTATGTAACAAAAGATCAGTGAGGTATGTAACAGAACAAAGGACCAATGAGGTATGTAACAGAACAAAGGACCAGTGAGGTATGTAACAGGGCAAAGGACCAGTGAGGTATGTAACAGAACAAAAGATCAGTGAGGTATGTAACAGAACAAAGGATCAGTGAGGTGTGTAACAGAGCAAAGGACCAGTGAGGTATGTAACAGGGCAAAGGACCAGTGAGGTATGTAACAGAACAAAGGACCAGTGAGGTATGTAACAGAACAAAGGACCAGTGAGGTATGTAACAGAACAAAGGATCAGTGAGGTATGTAACAGAACAAAGGATCAGTGAGGTGTGTAACAGAGCTAAGGCCCAGTGAGGTGTGTAACAGAACAAAGGCCCAGTGAGGTGTGTAACAGAACAAAGGACCAGTGAGGTGTGTAACAGAACAAAGGACCAGTGTGGTGTGTAACAGAACAAAGGATCAGTGAGGTGTGTAACAGAGCTAAGGCCCAGTGAGGTGTGTAACAGAACAAAGGCCCAGTGAGGTGTGTAACAGAACAAAGGACCAGTGAGGTATGTAACAGAACAAAGGATCAGTGAGGTGTGTAACAGAACAAAGGCCCAGTGAGGTGTGTAACAGAACAAAGGATCAGTGAGGTGTGTAACAGAGCTAAGGCCCAGTGAGGTGTGTAACAGAGCAAAGGATCAGTGAGGTATGTAACAGAACAAAGGACCAGTGAGGTGTGTAACAGAACAAAGGACCAGTGAGGTGTGTAACAGAACAAAGGATCAGTGAGGGGTGTAACAGAACAAAGGACCAGTGAGGTATGTAACAGAACAAAGGACCAGTGAGGTATGTAACAGAACAAAGGACCAGTGAGGTATGTAACAGAACAAAGGATCAGTGAGGTATGTAACAGAACAAAGGATCAGTGAGGTGTGTAACAGAGCTAAGGCCCAGTGAGGTGTGTAACAGAACAAAGGCCCAGTGAGGTGTGTAACAGAACAAAGGACCAGTGAGGTGTGTAACAGAACAAAGGATCAGTGAGGTGTGTAACAGAACAAAGGCCCAGTGAGGTGTGTAACATAACAAAGGACCAGTGTGGTGTGTAACAGAACAAAGGATCAGTGAGGTGTGTAACAGAGCTAAGGCCCAGTGAGGTGTGTAACAGAACAAAGGCCCAGTGAGGTGTGTAACAGAACAAAGGACCAGTGAGGTATGTAACAGAACAAAGGATCAGTGAGGTGTGTAACAGAGCTAAGGCCCAGTGAGGTGTGTAACAGAACAAAGGCCCAGTGAGGTATGTAACAGAACAAAGGACCAGTGAGGTATGTAACAGAGCAAAGGACCAGGGAGGTGTGTAACAGAGCAAAGGACCAGTGAGGTATGTAACAGAACAAAGGACCAGTGAGGTATGTAACAGAGCAAAGGACCAGAATGGTATGTAACAGAACAAAGGATCAGTGAGGTGTGTAACAGAGCAAAGGACCAGTGAGGTGTGTAACAGAACAAAGGACCAGAATGGTATGTAACAGAACAAAGGATCAGTGAGGTGTGTAACAGAGCTAAGGCCCAGTGAGGTGTGTAACAGAACAAAGGCCCAGTGAGGTGTGTAACAGAACAAAGGACCAGTGAGGTATGTAACAGAACAAAGGATCAGTGAGGTGTGTAACAGAGCTAAGGCCCAGTGAGGTGTGTAACAGAACAAAGGCCCAGTGAGGTATGTAACAGAACAAAGGACCAGTGAGGTATGTAACAGAGCAAAGGACCAGGGAGGTGTGTAACAGAGCAAAGGACCAGTGAGGTATGTAACAGAACAAAGGACCAGTGAGGTATGTAACAGAGCAAAGGACCAGAATGGTATGTAACAGAACAAAGGATCAGTGAGGTGTGTAACAGAGCAAAGGACCAGTGAGGTGTGTAACAGAACAAAGGACCAGAATGGTATGTAACAGAACAAAGGATCAGTGAGGTGTGTAACAGAGCAAAGGACCAGTGAGGTTAAGGGTGAGGTGTGTAACAGAACAAAGGATCAGTGAGGTGTGTAACAGAGCAAAGGACCAGTGAGGTGTGTAACAGAGCAAAGGACCAGTGAGGTGTGTAACAGAACAAAGGACCAGTGAGGTGTGTAACAGAGCAAAGGACCAGTGAGGTATGTAACAGAACAAAGGATCAGTGAGGTATGTAACAGAGCAAAGGATCAGTGAGGTGTGTAACAGAGCAAAGGACCAGAATGGTATGTAACAGAACAAAGGATCAGTGAGGTGTGTAACAGAGCAAAGGACCAGTGAGGTGTGTAACAGAACAAAGGACCAGAATGGTATGTAACAGAACAAAGGATCAGTGAGGTGTGTAACAGAGCAAAGGACCAGTGAGGTGTGTAACAGAACAAAGGACCAGTGAGGTGTGTAACAGAACAAAGGATCAGTGAGGTGTGTAACAGAGCAAAGGACCAGTGAGGTATGTAACAGAACAAAGGATCAGTGAGGTATGTAACAGAGCAAAGGATCAGTGAGGTGTGTAACAGAGCAAAGGACCAGTGAGGTGTGTAACAGAACAAAGGACCAGTGAGGTGTGTAACAGAACAAAGGATCAGTGAGGTGTGTAACAGAGCAAAGGACCAGTGAGGTATGTAACAGAACAAAGGATCAGTGAGGTATGTAACAGAGCAAAGGACCAGTGAGGTGTGTAACAGAACAAAGGATCAGTGAGGTGTGTAACAGAACAAAGGCCCAGTGAGGTGTGTAACAGAACAAAGGACCAGTGAGGTGTGTAACAGAACAAAGGATCAGTGAGGTGTGTAACAGAGCTAAGGCCCAGTGAGGTGTGTAACAGAACAAAGGCCCAGTGAGGTGTGTAACAGAACAAAGGACCAGTGAGGTATGTAACAGAACAAAGGATCAGTGAGGTGTGTAACAGAGCTAAGGCCCAGTGAGGTGTGTAACAGAACAAAGGCCCAGTGAGGTATGTAACAGAACAAAGGACCAGTGAGGTATGTAACAGAGCAAAGGACCAGGGAGGTGTGTAACAGAGCAAAGGACCAGTGAGGTATGTAACAGAACAAAGGACCAGTGAGGTATGTAACAGAGCAAAGGACCAGAATGGTATGTAACAGAACAAAGGATCAGTGAGGTGTGTAACAGAGCAAAGGACCAGTGAGGTGTGTAACAGAACAAAGGACCAGAATGGTATGTAACAGAACAAAGGATCAGTGAGGTGTGTAACAGAGCAAAGGACCAGTGAGGTGTGTAACAGAACAAAGGATCAGTGAGGTGTGTAACAGAGCAAAGGATCAGTGAGGTGTGTAACAGAGCAAAGGACCAGTGAGGTGTGTAACAGAACAAAGGACCAGTGAGGTGTGTAACAGAACAAAGGATCAGTGAGGTGTGTAACAGAGCAAAGGACCAGTGAGGTATGTAACAGAACAAAGGATCAGTGAGGTATGTAACAGAGCAAAGGACCAGTGAGGTGTGTAACAGAACAAAGGATCAGTGAGGTGTGTAACAGAGCAAAGGACCAGAATGGTATGTAACAGAACAAAGGACCAGTGAGGTGTGTAACAGAGCAAAGGACCAGTGAGGTGTGTAACAGAGCAAAGGACCAGTGAGGTGTGTAACAGAACAAAGGACCAGTGAGGTATGTAACAGAGCAAAGGACCAGTGAGGTATGTAACAGAACAAAGGACCAGTGAGGTATGTAACAGAGCAAAGGACCAGTGAGGTGTGTAACAGAGCAAAGGACCAGTGAGGTATGTAATAGAGCAAAGGACCAGTGAGGTATGTAACAGAACTAAGGACCAGTGAGGTATGTAACAGAGCAAAGGACCAGTGAGGTGTGTTACAGAGCAAAGGACCAGTGAGGTATATCACAGAGCAAAGGACCAGTGAGGTGTGTAACAGAGCAAAGGACCAGTGAGGTATGTAACAGAGCAAAGGACCAGTGAGGTGTGTAACAGAGCAAAGGACCAGTGAGGTATGTAACAGAGCAAAGGACCAGTGAGGTGTGTAACAGAGCAAAGGACCAGTGAGGTATGTAACAGAGCAAAGGACCAGTGAGGTATGTAACAGAGCTAAGGACCAGTGAGGTGTGTAACAGAGCAAAGGACCAGTGAGGTATGTAATAGAGCAAAGGACCAGTGAGGTATGTAACAGAGCAAAGGACCAGTGAGGTATGTAACAGAACAAAGGACCAGTGAGGTATGTAACAGAGCAAAGGACCAGAATGGTATGTAACATGGACCAGTGAAAGTGATATAAGGAGGTCAACATATCTGTAGAAAGGCAAAGCAATATTGACAAACAAATGGACCAAAGTACCTGATGGCTGAACCATCGTGTTATTTCAAGTTGGCACGACATTAACTCGACATGACACTTAACACTGACAGAAGACATGACGCTACATTGACATACATGACACGGCTCTAAACTGTACAAATAGGCAGTAATTTGAAAAGTCTTCATCGACATTATCCTAGGCATATTTTTACAGACTTATTAAAATAAGTGAACCAGTTCATTTTCTCACCTTGTTTGGGTGGCACAGGGCCTTTGATGGGAGCCAGTTGTACGACAGACCCGTCAGTCCGCATGTGTGGCAGCGAGTGTCTCATCCGTGTCTCCGAGCCAGTCTGTACAACAGGAAAACATTTGTTTCAAGCAATATCCACACACCACAAAACGATAAATGTTTTATGCTGAAAGAGGTGAACTGAAGTACAGTACATATTAACACCACAACCATTTTACGTGCCGATGATGTAAATATGATGTGTTTTTATTAAGGATATATAACACATCTATATATAAATATATATATATATATATATATATATATAAGGGTACTGTACAGCTAGGTGTATATAATAATACCAAAACATTGAGTCCATTTTGAATGCTGCATCCGCAAATTGTTAAACCGGGGTTGTCATTTACCGCATACAAGTACCCCTTCCTCCTTATAACTTCAACAGAAACACTGTTCCAGGTGGTCAAGTGAATTTACATAATTGTCATTTACTTTCGCATCATTATCAGATGTAGAAAATTGTGTGAGCATAAAACAATTTCAATGTACAAAATATTATTTCATTTTGGCAGCGTCATAATGGTCAATTTTTACTTTGGCGCTCTCACTGTTGGCTATTCTCGCGTAGCTAGGCAACTTCAACAATTGATTATTTAATTTTGTAAGAATGAATGCACGTGCAAGTGCAAAGTAAAAACCCACATGTGTTTGGCCGAGTCAACTACATCAGATGTGACTGATCCAGAGGTTTTGGCTGGTGAATGTCTATGGTTACTCATAATTTCTCGCACCATCTATATTCTGATTTGTCAGCAAGTATATATGCCAAGGGAAGATTGCCCTTGATATGTAGGTTTGGTAATTAACATTAGTTAAAGTCTTTGTAAAATATTTATGAAATGGTGTATCATATTGGCTACAACTGATACAGTCATGTTAACATGTATATATAACTGTAAAATCTCACAAATCCACAAGATTCATGATAACAAAATGCAGACAATAATTACTTAATATTTATAGTAAATTATCACAACAATTGTTTTAACATTAAATGTATCAAGTGAACACCATAGCATTACACGCATGAAAAAGGCATGATTGAATAAACTGGACGCCATTAAACATTTACTTTTACTACAATAAATCAGTAGTCATCTACACTGCAGAAGTTTCAAAAAATCACTCACCATAATACGTGTGAACGCTTCTGTGGTTAGTAATTCAACTGCAGTGGACCACTCCTAGATGTGACCTTATACAATTAAGCTGCCTATTGCTACTGCAATTCGTGATTATATTATTATGCCCGTACCACTTTGTGATATTTATACGACTGACTGCTGGAGATTTGGACAATGGGGGGATTAGCTGTGGGACTGACTCCGGCTAAGACTGTGGCCCGACCAGTGCAGCAAAAATAGCATAACATTAATCCTCTGAAAGTACACATCTAGCAAAGGATGTGTATAAATATTAATGTTGAAGAACAAAGTTATTCCCAGTATTTACACAACTGGTAACTAGATCAACAAAGCACAAAACGTGCTAATATGAAACCATTTACATCCCATATTTGAATGATTATATATCATGACTTCTTGGCTTTGAATGTTCTGCAGTTTGAATATTATCTAATGTACTGTTTTTTGTATTTTAATATGTTAATTGATGATCACGATCTCTTTTCATAAAATATACTGTTTTGTTTGTTCGAAATACAGAGTCACAAAGTAGATCTTCCACGAAACCTTTGTATTTGTTGATAATCAATGCTCACCTTTGCAGTGCGAGAGGTCGCAGGTGAAGCACCACTTCGATGCATTGACAACTTGTCCATGGCCCCACCTACGGGATCTGTTTTTTCCGCCTCTCGGGGGGTCCCATGGGGGCGTTGGGACGGGGAATTTGTGTACTTCAACATCGGGGGTGGGCTACGAATCAAATGTCTGCTATAATCGGACTCAAATATGTCACCAGGTGGCAGCACTGTGTCATTGATGTCCCAGTCTGATGTGGCATGACGGCGAACCCGAGGATTATCCGAGCGTGAAATCACAAGTCGTTGCGTCGAATCCAACAGTAGATGGCTTTGCGTTGATACGTGATGCGCTGGTGCACTGTGGTCAAGACCACGTCTAGATCGGGGCCGCTTTAAATTGCGAAGATTCAAATCCGGCGACAACGAAATACCATCTTCCGGCAAATTAACCGACTCACTTTTTGAGTGAGGACGCTTTGCATCACAAATGTTTAATGTTGATGCGACTACTGCGGCATCCGATGGACTGGTAACCCCTTCCGGAGAAAAGTTCTTATTTTGAAATTCTATACCGGTGGAACTAGCAACGTCTTGGCTTGCCGGGCATTCTGGGACATCATCTATGTTCAAGTTTGTTGTTGTTAAGTTGTTCTCGTTGCTATCATCGAACACAGAGTCGGTGCTGAAACGTTCAGATTCTGTCTCTTCTTCGTGAACGAATTTTGCCTTGAGGGACTTTTCTGTTCTCCTCGACTTGAAGAGGCTTAAGAGGAAGTTGAAAGGGTTCTTCCTGACCTGGGGCAGCTGGGAAGTTAGGTCAACACCACAAGCCTCCAAGTGTCCTCCGTCTGTCTGTAGTCCCAGCCTCTCCTCTACCAGACGGACACATTCTGCAAGGGAGGCAAATACTCTTATTGCTCTATACAAATATATTAACTGGCACATATAAAATGGTATTAAAACACAATGGTGTTTTATTTTAAAGTAAACAAATAATATATATATATATATATATATATATTATTATATATACAAATAAATAATAACTATTAGAATTATATATATATATATATATACATACATATATACATACATACATACATACATACAATAATAAATATTCAAATTTAATAAATATGTTAGAACTATTGTATATGAAATAATCAAATAAATATGTCCAAAAATAGCATACACAGTCAACCAATTTACAGTGTTGTAATTTTACTAATTGGTAAGTACAATGCTGCTGCACTGTTGTAATATCAACATCAAGCATCTGTCTTCTAAATCTCCACTGCTAAATCTGGAAACAATTCCATTCCGTTTTTTACTTAGAAAGAACATTTTCATCTTTTTCCCTCTTTAAATTTATTTTGCATGGCACATATAATTTCCAAACTATTGTTATAAACTAACAAAGTGGTGCTGTATATGAACTTTGTGCCTATTAACATTGCAAGAGCAACTATTCATGAACATATTAGAAAGAGGCAAAAAGAGACGTTGGTATCACGTAATACATTTAATTTATTACTGAACAAAAATAACTATAAACAAACCCCTTTATTTATCATTGTTGAGTTTGGTGACTCACTGATTGTTTATGAACTCATGTTATGTCAACTTAGATGGTCAATAAAACCCCACTGTACTAGTGTCACATTTATAAATAAATCTGGTCAGTTTAAACAAAATGCAGTAAAATAATTATAGCATAAATTTTAAATACAATAAGCTATTTTATGACACATGACCAGTTTATAGAAATAATTGACGAACCTAAAAATCATCCAATGAAAATCTTTGACCTACCCTGACACCCTGACTGCCTGGAGTAGTCCAGTGGGGTTCCCCCCTCACTGTCCACAGGGTTAGGGCTGGACACCAAGGTCAAGGAGAGTGCGGACACAGTCAGCTTGACCAGCAGCCACAGCCCAGTGGAGAGGAGTCCTGTGGAGATTATTTGAACACAGATATTGCTGTAATATGCATAAAAGGTAAGATAAAAGGCGTGTCTTTACTGAAGCTGCTATGCAAGACTCAACATGTTTTTAATCTGGGACTTGGTGCAGAACTTAGTCAGTACAGTGTCCAGGCCTCAGACTGCCCAGAGCTCCCTGGCTGACCACTTCAACATCATCTCAACGTCTACAGGAAGCATTTAACAACTGCACAACCTAACGACATATGAGACAGTAGCAGAGAAAACATCCCATATTTACCAATGTCACATCTCACCCAACCAACTGTAGTAAATCCAAACAGATGACAGCAACGTCTACAGTACGTATACAGTACGTACACAGTACACACTGAAAGAACACGACAAGAGTCTAATCTGCCACTGAAGACACTAAGCACAAGCGTGGTTCACTGCCCTCTCTGCCCACT
Source organism: Ridgeia piscesae (assembly GCA_025642075.2). Lineage (NCBI taxonomy): Eukaryota > Metazoa > Annelida > Polychaeta > Sabellida > Siboglinidae > Ridgeia > Ridgeia piscesae. Next base: position 51,086 of record JAODUO010001421.1, on the reverse strand, counting down.
CATTACACACCTCGCTGACCAATCACTGCCCATTCTCTCATACACATTGTGGAGTGACTAATTCTAGACATTGTTCTTGCTGTATGTAATCCAAGACGGAATCAGCAGAGTGATTACAGGTAAACACACATGCCCTGAGGCCTCACACAGGTAACACAACATGATGTATTGGTATCAACTTAGCGGGACAAACACGACTGATGGTATGATTATTTAATAAGGTGTGTTCGGGTGCCAAATGTGTCCATGTATTTGGCTTGTTGACAGATGAATGTTTCAATGTCGAGGTCACTCATGGCAGACAGGCATTTAGTGTAACTTCATTACTTTGGTATGATAATTTATTTACTATTATGAACTACGCTGTCTGTTGTGATTTGGGTAAGCTGGACAATAATTTTGAAAACATCAAAGTAAATACAGGGACAAGGAGTGCATTAAGAAGTTAATTTTTTATTTATATATACCTTTTTGTTGAATAAATAAATTATTAACAAAACTAAATGCTTTCTAAATATAAATGTATTACACAATTAATTAATTTAATTACTGTGTTTTCTAGTATAATTGTGTTCTATAATATGTCAAATGATTATTTAAATTAGCCATGCACTATTGCTGCACAGTGGTAACACTTGCTATAAGAAATTGTCTCCTGTGAGTTAAAAGGAAACATTCTTTATAATAATAACAATTGTAAAACATCTGTAGCGCCTATATCTTTAAAACGTTCAAGCTCAGAGGCACCACAAACAAAATCATTTGGCTAGTCATACACAGGGACAGGGAAAAGTTGTCAGTGTAGCATGAAACCACCTAAAAGTTATGGTGGAAAAGCAATTTGAAACAAATATGTTTTAATGATGAAGTTCATAACTTTACTGAGATAAAAGTGCTCCAAGGAACATATTTAGACACCAAATTCTGGAATCAGTTGGTTACCTTGACCTGAAAAATAACATCAGAAATGGATTCTACATACCCAAACACACATGTGACACCATTGTCACTCACTTTCAAGGCATAACTAACAATATCTATGGTTTTGGAAGACCTTTTTTTGTTCCTTCAGTTTTTTACCTGTCCACCCATATTTCTACCCGTCCATTTTCATTTTTACCCGTCCAATTAACGGGTTGATGGGTCTCTACATAAAGCTATGTTAGATGCCGCTTATGGGAGACTGGTGTGCAATCGGAAGTTAGTTACTAGTTATACTTATTTGCAGTAGTATATATTTAACGCTGACCTGGTATATCCAAAATCCAATACAACGATAACAATAACAACACAAATTGAGAGCGCCACATTTAACAAATGTACAACGTAATTGGCTAGGAGATCCGTCAAATATTTGTTTTATTAATGTGTGTATATATATTTATTAAAATTAATACATACCGAACAAGCATATAGTACACTGAGCATGGAATGCTAACCCCTCAATCAATATATAGCAACACTTTTAAAGTATAAGCACTTCTCTGCCGGGGTCCCGCATACATATATACAAGTGTCTGTAATAAATGTGCTCAAAACCAATCAAAATATAAAATAAAGTTTATAATAATTGCATAAGTTAATTCCTTTATATCTAAACTATATCCACTAACAAATTTAATCATTAAATAAACTTTAAGGAGACCAGCTCTGGTCTCCTTAAAACAGCGGTCTCCCGTACGCGGTGCTACATGCATAACTGGTCTTCTGTATGTGGCGTTTAACCTTATATATATATATATATATATATATATATATATATATATATATATATATATATATATATATATATTGACATGTGCATGCATGGTGCATGCATACAAGTCATAATTATGCTGATGAATGAAAGGACAGATAAATGCCACCATTACGCACCTTGTAGATATAGTCACAAGCTACTGCTACCATTACTACAACTGTTCTACACAATTATGGACACCAGGACATACGTGTAATGATATAGTACTAGTGTACGATGCACAGTAGTGTAACTATTTATATGCTGTCTAATTATGGTATTTATATCAGTCGTCCCTGTGTTTGTTCTGTGATCAAGCAAAGGCAACCAGCCGTTCTTCTGAACAATTATACGTACTTGGCACAAACTACTGGGTGCGTCCACCACAGCAATCAATACAGCCCCTGAATAGTATTTACACAGAGACATGCCAATACTTCATTCCTGGAAGTTGGTGCCAATGCAACAGGTAATTGGAACTGACAAGAATTAACATACCCACAGATACATGGCAATATATGAATGGATTAATTACAGTACTTCTCAGAAGGCAATCACTGTTAGTGATCATTTCCATAACTCCCTCACAACAATTATGGGTGTTTCTATGCTCAAACACAGCATGAGCACATAAAACTAGAAGATAAAAGGAAGTCAGTTTTAAGGCAAAGATTTGGCCAAACGCATATTTTATTTCATCATTACTTAATACTATGCAGAACCTCAACTTCTAGATACAGCCACAAACCGGGACTTTGTACAGAATAGCTTTTGTTAATTTGCCATGACATGGCAGCCATTTTCTCAGTAGCAATTACTAAATGAGCTTAGACTACTCAAATTTGGTATAAAGTTATTTCATGAATGCAACCCCAATTGAAACCAGCAAGTTTCTGTTTAATAAAAAAGGAGTCCACTACAGGTCATTCATTAAGTGCATAGTTATTTAAAAAACTGTCATAATTTTTTTTAAACAACTTACCATTGATATTTTAGAATACTGATACATCAGAAACTTGTGATTTTCCTACTTGACAATGAGTCACTATCACACTTTTATATCTGCTTCAAGAAGTTAAAAGAATGCTGAGGAATAAGTTCCACTGTTCAGTAGATGTAGCATATTTTTTAATATGATAAAGTAACAAAAACGAAGTGAGGAATTTTAAATTAAGTTTGACTACATTTTCTATACAAACTGTATCTCCCATGTGTAACTGTTAGAAAATTAGTTCATAATATTTTTGAAATAAACTTGAGTATATTGAGTAAAACATTTTGGTTATTCATGTAGTTGTATGAATATACACTGTGTGTGTGTGTGTGTGTGTGTGTGTGTGCGTGCGTGCGTGCGTGCGTGCGTGCGTGCGTGCGTGCGTGCGTGCTGCGTGTGTGCCTGAGTGGCTGCGTGATGTGTGTGTGTGTGTGTGTGAGTGAGTGAGTGTGTGTGTGTGTGTGTGTGTGTGTGGTGTGTGTGTGTGTGTGTGTGTGTGTGTGTGTGTGTGTGTGTGTGTGTGTGTGTGTGTGTGTGTGTGTGTGTGTGTGTGTGTGTGCTATGTGTGTGTGTGTGTGTCTGTGTGTGTGTGTGTCTGTGTGTGTGTCTGTGTCTGTGTATGAGTGAATGAGTGTGCATGTGTGCGGGCATGCATGCGTGCGTGTGTGCCTGCGTGGGTGCGTGCGTGCATGCCTGCGTGCGTACATGATATCATAGGATAAATTATTCAATTATTATTGATTAGATATGATAAAAGATCAATAAAAAAATTACAAACAAACATTGGCTATTTATAACATTGAAACAAAGCACTCTTATAAACCAACTACATGTAACTTAAAACTATGGTTGTAGCTATAGTGCATCATAAAAATGACCATTAACAAACCTAATTTATGGAGAACTAAGAAGAACACTTATTCCAAAACGTGATTCACTCATCCACACTTGAAAGATGATCACTAAGTGATCACTAAGTGAGTTCAATAACCTCCAGGTGTAGTGATGTGAGTATTGATTGGATATAATTGGATTAATTGAGAATGTGATAATTACCACCCAACTATAAGCACCAGTTAATTAACAAATACACTTCAACAACTCCAATCGTTTGTGATCACTCATGTGACTGTATCATTTCCCCTACCTTAGTGACTACTGGTTTCATTAAAAGTCCACTCATCAGAGCAGCTCAACACATATCCCTGGTTCTGTGCAAACAAATGTATACAAAAACATCTGGAGTCTGGAGAAATGTTGTGATTGTTACTGTTTCATGTGAATGGATGGAATTTAAATCAATAAAATTCATATACCATCTACATAGCCATGTGTGTAGGTGGTGACACCTACTGGACTATACTGGGGCAATAGTGACGGTTTAGAAAGCTTTTCCACAGAACAAGCAGAACCTGAAGTTTAAATAATGAACATCCAAATGTTTCTGATTATACATTCCTGACAATGACATCACTGTTTTTTGGTTAGTGCAAAGATTTTATAATTTATTCAATTCCTGTTTTTACTGATGCATCTGACTAATATGCAGCAGATTTTGGTAGTTTTATGGCATTTTGATAGACCCATTAATTTCAAACCTTATACAAGATCAAAAAAATGTCAACCAACCTAAACCAGCAGCGAATAATAATAATAATAATAATATTTATTATTTATAAAGCGCAATATCCAAAAATGCTCAAAGCGCTGTACAATAAAATAAAAAGCTATTTATTATGTGTTAAAACTAATATTAATAATAATAAATACAACTGTAAAATTTACTTTCAGATAAAAACAAATGTAGAAACATTAAATTATTCATTATATACAATTTAATATTATATACAATTAACGACGATGAGTAAAATAAATAAATAAATAAAACTAACTAATACTCTATTTACATGCAAAAACACATACTAAGCGATGGCATGTATAAAGGTCAGTACATATGTGTGAAAATAAGATAAGATGAAATATTTGAAACAAATATTCTAAAATGTCATTGAATATTTAAAATGTCAGCAGTAATATGCTTTGAAAAAGTGGGTTTTTAGTGCCTTTCTGAATGCCAACAAAGTTCCGCAGCACTTGAATAACTAAGACACAACATAATTACACCCAAACTACTGATACACCTGGACCATACCTGAATTACTGATACACCTGAATCACACCTGAACTACTGGTATACCTGAATCACAACTGAACTACTGGTACACCTGAATCACACCTGAACTATTGGTATACCTGAATCACACCTGAATTACTGGCACACCTGAGCTAATGGCACACCTGAATCACATCTGAACTAATGGTACACCTGAATCACAGTTCACACCGGAACTACTGGCACACCTGAATCACACCTGAACTAATGGCACACCTGAATCACACCTGAACTACTGGTACACCTGAATCACACCTGAACTACTGGTACACCTGAATCACACCTGAACAAATGGCACACCTGAATCACACCTGAACTACTGGCACACCTGAATCACACCTGAACTACTGGCACACCTGAAACACACCTGAACAAATGGCACACCTGAATCACACCTGAACTACTGGCACACCTGAATCACACTTGAACTACTGGCACACCTGAAACACACCTGAACAAATGGCACACCTGAATCACACCTGACCTACTGGTACACCTGAATCACACCTGAACTACTGGTACACCTGAATCACACCTGAACTACTGGCACACCTGAATCACATCTGAACTACTGGCACACCTGAACCACACCTGAACTACTGGCACACCTGATTCATACCTGAACTAATGGCACACGTGAATCACACTTGAACTACTAGTATACCTTAATCATGCCTGAACTACTGGTACACCTGAATCACACCTGAACTACTGGTACACCTGAATCACACCTGAACTACTGGCACACCTGAATCACACTGAACTACTGGCACACCTGAACACACCTGAACTACTGGCACACGTGAATCACACGTAAATCACACCTGAACTACTGGTACACCTGAATCACACCTGAACTACTGGTACACCTGAATCACACCTGAACTACTGGCACACTTGAATCACACCTGAACTACTGGCACACGTGAATCACACCTGAACTACTGGTACACCTGAATCACACCTGAACTACTGGTACATCTTAATCACACCTGAACTAATGGCACACCTGAACTACTGGTACACCTGAATCACACCTGAACTACTGGCACACGTGAATAACACCTGAACTACTGATACACCTGAATCACACATGAACTACTGGCACACCTGAATCACACCTGAACTACTGGCACACCTGAATCACACCTGAACACTGGCACACCTGAATCACACCTGAACTACTGGCACACCTGAATCACACCTGAACTACTGGTACACCTGAATCACACCTGAACTACTGGTACACATGAATCACACCTGAACTACTGGTACACCTGAATCACACCTGAACTACTGGTACACCTTGAATCACATCTGAGCTACTGGTACACCTGAATCACACCTGACCAACACCTGGAAAGTAGCTGATAAATCAGTGCAACGTCTGTGAGTGAAATGAAGTGTGCCTCAATTGCTTAATTAAATTAATTATGCTGCATTAACGATATCCAATGAAGAGGGTAATGTAACTGCCAGCTTCACTTTCAATTTTATACGATGCTAAAACTTCCATCATCACATCGTATGGTTTCACAAACATAAAATACATTTGAGATAACGAAAACTGACATAATAATTATTTTTGCAATAATGTTCACAATAAAGTCATAATATTCACAATAAAAAATACCACAATGTTCACGATAGCACAAATAAATTTGTTCACGATAAGCACAAATAAATGCAAATATTTGAACACTAAAGTACGTTCACAATACAAACACAGAATTATATATGAAGCCAAACCCCTCCTATGATGAAATCACACACATCATGAAACCCAAATTGCCAAAATTAATTATCCTAACTAAGACGTATTGAGCCATCATTTCTGCTGACTCGTCGTTATGGAGCAGGATCTAAGAAGATCAAGTACAGCCACCCATCCATTCACCTCAAACTACTGGCATATTCCGTCAGGAGAACATCAAAGCATATAACCCATCTCCCACTCCTACTGTACTAATTAATAACACTTATTGTCCTCGTTACACAAGGGAATTAATAATAACATATCCGAACCGTTCACACAGCCAATCCTACCTTGAAAATGTCTCGTATCGTGAACAGACTCAAGCTATGTTCCACGTTTCACCAAGGTTCCTGTCAATAAACACCTAGACAGGTAGACTTTCCAGAAAGGTGTGTTAACGCCTGGCTTGTATGCCTGGTGGTTGTAATGACCGCTGTACTGTTACCATGGTAACCGCAGCAAGAATTATTTACTAGAAGTGTGAGTATCTCACCTGTAGAACAGCACAGGCCGGCAACCCAACTGATGAGGTTCGGTGGTTGGTTTTGTTAATATATAGCTCACGTTTTGTCTTTAGAATAAATTTAGCTTATCATCAGTGATATTTGGTTCTTAACTTTCAACATTAATATGCATTACGAGAATACATTCACTGGTGCCTCATGTAGATTGTGTCCTCGGTGATGTGATGACACTGTTTTCTTTCTGAAAAATGTTCACTGAATTTAACAATGGATTTTGTTTAATAATGGCATTCATGAGGTTAGTATCTCAGTGAACAACCCCAGATCCATAACAGAGGATGTGCGTTGCAATCACATATTGGGGATATGATTTGCCAGATATTTATGGTCCAATAAACCCGATCTTTCACACAGATTAGACCCCTTTATGAGATCATAAATTTGACATCATACTCCGCATAATATATGAACTGCGTGCCTTCGAGAAAGACATCTGCTAAATATGAATCCTGGCTCCAGTGATGATGTACAGAATAGCAAATTGAGTGGTAAATTAAGTGACTCACAGATGATATTCATATAAAGAAATTTGTTGAAATGTAGCAGTGGGAAATAGAATGAGATTGACAGGATACAAAGAGAATGAGAAGACAAAAAAGACCACCGAAACAGAGAAGAATGCCAGAAGAGGATGACCAAGACTTAGAAGGAAAGACAGTGTAGACTAAGGCCTCAAATATGAACAGATACAAACGAAAAGTGGAAATTGAAGGCAGAAGACTGAAACGATGAAGACAAGTAGTGAAGATCATGGAACAAATAGCAGAATGACATGGTTCCACACGCTGACATGGTTCCACATGCTGACATGTTTCCACACGCTGACATGGTTCCACACGCTGACATGGTTCCACACGTTGACATGGTTCCACACGCTGACATGGTTCCACACGCCGACATGGTTCCACACGCCGACATGGTTCCACACGCTGACATGGTTCCACACGCTGACATGGTTCCCACATGCTGACATGGTTCCCACATGCTGACATGGTTCCACACTGCTGACAAAAAAAATTGGTTCCACAAGCTGACATGGTTCCACATGCTGACATGGTTCCACACGCTGATGTGGTTCCACACGCTGACATGGTTCCACACGCTGACATTGTTCCACATGCTGACATGGTTCCCACACTGACATGGTTCCACATGCTGACATGGTTCCCACATGCTGACATGGTTCCCACATGCTGACATGGTTCCACACACTGACATGGTTCCACACGCTGACATGGTTCCACATGCTGACATGGTTCCACACGCTGACATGGTTCCACACGCTGACATGGTTCCACACGCTGACATTGTTCCACATGCTGACATGGTTCCCACACTGACATGGTTCCACAAGCTGACATGATTCCACATGCTGACATGGTTCCACATGCTGACATGGTTCCACACGCTGACATAGTTCCACAAGTTGACATGGTTCCACAAGTTGACATGGTTCCACATACTGACATGGTTCCACACGCTGACATGGTTCCATAAGCTGACATGGTTCCACAAGTTGACATGGTTCCACACGCTGTCATGGTTCCACACGCCGACATAGTTGCACACGCCGACATGGTTCCAGTCATGCCGACATAGTTGCACACGCCGACATGGTTCCAGTCATGCTGACATGGTTCCAGTCATGCTGACATGGTTCCACACGCCGACATGGTTCCACATGCCGACATGGTTCCACACGCCGACATGGTTCCACATGCTGACATGGTTCCACATGCTGACATGGTTCCACACGCCGACATGGTTCCACATGCCGACATGGTTCCACATGCCGACATGGTTCCACACACCGACATGGTTCCACATGCTGACATGGTTCCACACGCCGACATGGTTCCACACGCTGACATGGTTCCAGTCATGCTGACACGCATGTATCCGCAGTCACATGCAATATAACACCCACCACCTGTGAGACAGTAATGATTATGATGAAGCAGACTTCATTCACAGCACCAGAAGGAAGTGTCACATTAACAAGGCTGTGTCCGTGTGTGTGACACAGGTGCATCTATGGTGACAATGGAGGTGGTGTGTAGCCGTGTACTGCCATAGGGCTGGGCTTGGAGACAAGAGTTGGCACCCAGGAGTTCTCCCAAGAAGACAGGTGTTGGAGCAAGGTGTTCAAAAACAACTCAATACAGTTGCACCAACAAACATTATTTCTGACTTGTCATTACACAGAACATAATTTTTATGCACAAAACTTTTCTTTTGCGAATACATTGTTATAATTTCTTAACAATAATGACAGTAATTTTAATATACATTTTTAGAATTTTCCATCAGTTTCCAAAAATACATATTGCACAAGTAAGTAATTGTCACTGTAACCAAATAAAAAATGCACAAAACGTTATGGATGTAATTTTTCACATAACAGCTAAGGTCTATACACTTAAGCACACACAAGTAATATTTTTTAGTAGTTTGGTTGGTCTTTACCTGGTCTATCCCACTTATTAATTTGAATTTGAATTTTAACCACTAGAATTTACTTACCTATTTGGTTACGCTACGGAACATTTGTTTGAGCAGTTCTCTATGAATTAAATTTATTTATAAACCGAAACTGTTTCAGCCCTTATTTATTTAAAATATGAAAATATATGTTGGTTGTCTTCTTAATTTTGAAATTAGTCATCAAAAAGACACCTGAAATTAGACGCAAGTTCTGTCTCGCAGACAATGCAGCAGGATACATTTATAACTCACAAATGAATCATTCATGCGAGCGTCATGAGAACACCACTTGATGCTATCACAATACAAAATATTACTGTCACATCTCCTACATCATATTCATATTTACCTTTACGTAATTAAGTAATAACTCATAATGGTAATTACGTATATTTACGCAATCATTGTTGAATGATTTATTCCCAAGTTTCAGTATGACTATCTAATGAATCCTAAAGGATAATGTAATGTTAACTACGTGTTAATTGTATTAGTCGTTAGTGTCATCATGTGATGTGTGTTGTAGCAGCATTGTGAAACTGTGGCTGAAGCTTTTCGACTCTCTCTCTCCCGAGCTGTGATATCAGAACTACAGCACCTCATTCACTCTACACTGCTTCAGGTCACTCAGCTGTATGAATGAGTACCTGGCTACAGACAGTGGTGGATATGGATAGTCCATGCACATTAATTGCAGCATGGATGGATGCTTTCCAGAGAGGTTGAGACGGTGTTCGGTTGAACAGGTCTGTCAGTGAGCAAATTAAGTGTAAATAAAGCACCTATAGCAGTCCTGAAGACTGACCACTGCACTATACAGTGTGCTGTTTTGTCTGCAATAAAGACTGACTGATTGGTTTCTTATAAGCTTTACTGGAATTGTGTTACTTATGGTGGTTGACATGAAAGTTCTGTAAAAAGGTCTCATTGTCTGGGATGGTACACTGTAACCATGAGACAACCAGTCTTTTGGACTGTCTCACCCTACACTCCTGACACACATGTTCCTGTGAATGCCATCTTCTCCTGGTCAGTGCTCAGTGGGCAGCAGTCAATGCACATAGACTAACTCAGAATAAGTAGGAACCGCCAAAGATGGCTATTCAGCTTCGAAGTGCACGATTGAATCAATTCGGCTGGAATGGTCTGTTGTCAAATGTTTGTGTTTTTATTTAGACTAATAATTTGTATTCTAGTTTGTAGCCATGCTTTTGGGGGACACTATCAGACACTATACAGATTTTCTTGTGTACATGTACATTGTAGTAGCACCACCACATGATAGTCTATGCAAAATCTGATAACACGTTACTGAAAACAATAGGCAAAATGTGAAAATATACCAGTTTGGGCCGCATTGGGCCAGTACAATGACTCACTGCATGGTTGTTCAATGCACAATCATTTACAGTTTGCTTCTTACACACAATGTTGACACACTATTGTATTCTCTGGCGTTCTCGGGATCATTTCCCTTCAATCTTTCCTCTTCTTACTATAAATTCTAACTTGTTCTTTCTCATGACATAACCTACAAACTGTACTTGTCTTGTTCTCATTTTGTAATCATCTTTCTTTTTGATTTGGATGTCCTAAGTATTACTCCAATTGGTGTTCTTTTCAGTCCACGGAACTCTCAGCTTTCATCTTTAGAATATTTCAATGGTTTTGATGTTTGTTGTGATCGTTTAGTTCACATCCACATATGGGCTTTATGTAACATCGCAGTAGACGTTTTCTCACTTCAAGTAATATATTTATGTTTGATAAAATGTTTTTTTTGTATTGTGAAATACTGCTTTGATCTGTGCAATTTATCTCTGGTATTCCCCATGGGAATATAAGTTTTGATAATGGCCTAACTGGCGACATATAACAAAACTGGCACTATTTTATTATAACCAACTAATGTGTCAGTAATCATGACCAAAAAACCAACAGATCAGATAGGGTTAATCAAAATGTGCAAAACCCATCTTCTTCACATTCGGACTGTGTCTGTGGGGTGCAGTGCTGGACTGACTAGACATTTACAAACTCATAACAAATGCAACTTTATGCATGGAAATAATATTACTATTACTCCGAGCAATCACTGCTGTTGATGGAATCAGACATCATACTGCAGTAAACAACAGTTCCGTGGTGAGTACCATCACATGAATAAACATGGCCGTGTCACTGTGCACAGTTCCATGTCTACGAGTGAATGTATGTGAAGGGTGGGCTGTATTGACATGTCCTGGAGGTTACAAGTAATTTACAGCTTCTGATTGCAGATTGCAATAAGCACATTGACCATTTAATGGTCTGGCAGCAGCAGTAATTAAAACCACAGGTAATACTCTCCAGGTTGGTTTATGTGTATCAGGTTTATTCTCGCCATTGATTTTAGGCTGGCAATACTCATAAAATATCATGTTTTAACTAATTGCTTAAAACTTAAATACTACTCATGGTATCTTGACTAAAGTTTTAGTATAATACACAAAGGTTACATATAACATACTAATAATAAGTTTGAATCACGGTAATCATGATAACAAGATAATCTTAGAAATGCACATGGGGTTGGTTGTATGGTGGGGCATCCCCAAGAAAACTGAATACATAAACATGCATCCTGCTCACCTTTCATCTGGGTCTTCAATCTCAAGGTCACAACCTTTGACCTCAGCCAGTTCGTATATGACCTCGGCATGTCCGGACGCAGCGGCAAAATGAATAGCGGCCTTGCCTGAATAATCAAGTTGGTTGACTAGGTCGTTGCCGTGGTAACAGCGACCAAGAACACGGCTGCACGATTCACATCCATTCTGAAATACAAGATCACACAAATTAGGCTATTTACCATCTGAGTCTGCTAGAAACTTCAGCTTTCTATTTGACAGCTCCACAGACCTATATTTCCTACCTATGTAGGATGTCCTATCTGTGTAGTTTGTCCAACGTTACTGTGTAGGACGTCCTTAGTAACCTGTTATGACTGTTCTACCTGTTACCAGAAATATTTTTTTCACAGTCAAGGAAGAGAGAAGGACTAGAGGACATGGAGTTACATTAGCAAAGAAGCAGTGTAGACTGGATATTAGAAAATTTCCATTTTCACAAAGAACAGTAAACGAATGGAACAGATTATCAGCTGATTGTGTAGGTGCTAGTAGTGTTAATATATTTAAAAATAAAATCGACATATACCTAAGACGGGCGGGGTATACTTAGATAGATAGGTTGGACTCTCGATAAGCCAAATGGCTTCCTAGTTCACCTGCCATCTAGAGTTGAATCTCTAGGTGGCAATCTTGTTAAATCTTGTTAAATGACTGTGTCCATCTTGACTGCATCGAATGTGTCCTGAGCAGTGCCCTACCTGAGCATTTTCATATCTGAGCAGTAAACGTATCTGAGCATTATGCCCTATCTGTGCAACTCACCTCACCTGAGCAGTGAGTATGTCAGGCCAGTATATCTTACCCTATGGTAATCAGTGTGCCTACCTGAGTAGTGTATCCTTCCTGAGCAGTATGTGACACATGAGCAGCACCTGAGTACAATATAGAACACAATGGCTCGGGGTAGAGCTTCGTACTCTCTAAAACCTTGGGCATGTTTTTTCACTCTACATTGCTCCAGTTCACTCAGCTGTATAAATGAGTACCTGGTTATAGACAGTGGTGGATATGTGTACAAGCAGCCTTCATGCATTAATTCGCAGATATGTTGAGACGGTGTTTGAATTGAACAGGTCTGTCAGGGAAGTAAAGTGTAAATGCGCTTTCAGCAGTCCTGAGGACTGGATACTGCGCTATATAAGAACTTATCTTTACTTTACTTTACATTGTCCCACCTAGGCAGTGTTCTCCCTGAGCATTGTGTATTACATGAGCAATGTTTGGTACCTGAGCAGTGTTTCCTATATTAGCAGTGTGTCCTATATACACAGTGTCCTACCTAGGCTGTGCCTCCCACCTATAAGCAGTATGTCCTACCTGAGCATTGTGTCCTACCTGAGCATTGTGTCCTACCTGAGCATTGTGTCCTACCTGAACATTGTGTACTACCTGAGCATAGTCTCTAACCTGAGCATTGTGTCCTACCTGAGCATAATGTCCTACCTGAGCAGTGTCCTACATGAGCATTGTGTCCTACCTGAGCATTGTGTCCTACCTGAGCATTGTGTCCTACCTGAGCATTGTGTCCTACCTGAGCGTTGTGTCCTACCTGAGCATTGTGTCCTACCTGAACGTTGTGTCCTACCTGACCATTGTGTACTACCTGAGCATAGTGTCCTACCTGAGCATTGTGTCCTACCTGAGCATTGTGTCCTACCTGAGCATTGTGTCCTACCTGAGCATTGTGTCCTACCTGAGCATTGTGTCCTACCTGAGCATTGTGTCCTACCTGAGCATTGTGTCCTACCTGAGTGTTGTGTCCTACCTGAGCATTGTGTACTACCTGAGCATAGTATCCTACCTGAGCATAGTGTCCTACCTGAGCAGCCCAGTGTAGCACAGTCTTGCCATCAATATCTTGCACAAAGACATCTGCACCCTTATCAAGCAGTAGCCGCACATGTTCTGGACGATCATGGAAGGCCGACCAATGAAGTGCTGTCATTCCCTTAAATGCAAGACTGTCATTATTTACTTTACTGTCCTAGTCTTTCTCACAACCCTTAGCTGTCTTAATTCATAGCATCTTAATTAGGTTTTAATCATTCCTGCAAAGTACCTGCTTTTCTAAAGGCAATAATACGGTTTCCATGATGGCTGTTGACATTATTCACGCTGCAGTCATTGATATCCTACTTGAAATCGTCAAGAAATGATCTCAGTAAAATTGTCAAATGCTGTGTGAGGTCATTTAAGTGAACACACTTCAACATCCTTCCAAATAAGCTCACTTGATTTGCAAACGAAAAGTGATTTTCACAAGATGGCGACAGCACATTTCCATGACCTACACATGTGCGTTGGTCAGAAGTTTGAACTGGATGGTTATCTAAAAGAAGGATCTTATCATTGTAAACAGCCTACGAACTGTGAGTTTACTGGGCAGTTTTGGCCGGTCTGCATAGAAAAGAGTATGATTTCTATAATTTGTCATATAAAAATGTCCGTCATTTATTGTTTTAATAATTTGCCTGCATCCACACAAATCACTCCCAGAATTCCTCGTTAGCTGTCTGTTAAAACAACAGATGACAATGTAACAGGTAAAGACAGGTGCATGTGTTTGTAGTTTTATAGTCATACTCTGCATGAAATAATGGTTGATGGTTTCCTTTCAATCACCACCATACCCACTGTCTTATCCCAGTTATCCAGATAACGATCCTATCTGTATATTTCATTTGATGAAGCACACACATAACTGTCATAAGGCAACAGGTAATCCCTTGTGTTGTTGTCTATAACCTAATGACTGATTTTGTCATTTCTCTGTCTAGATGTGAGCTTACCTGAGTGAGTAATTTGGTAGATTCATGGGGGTCTGGGTAGAGGGAGGATGTGACTCATTGGACTATCCCTTACTTAGTTCATTTACCATCCATATAGGTACAATTAAACACAATCTGTGACAGCCGAATCTACATCTGGTCTTGTGTTCTTGCTTGAAACTACAGTCACTGTCTTAGTTTATGAAGGCAGTGAGTTTTACGGAAGACCACACATTGCAGGTTCTCAGTAATGCCACATGGCATCACCATGCAGGGTTTTTAAGAACTGTCGGCATCACTAACAACTCCTTGGTGCTGAATTCTTGCCAGGTTGGTTTAATGCAAATAATGCTTCAGGGAGGGAGGGAGGAAGGGAGGGAGGGAGGGAGGGAGGCGGAGGGAGGCAGGGAGGCAGAGGCAGGCAGGAGGCAGGAGGAGGCAGGAGGCAGGCAGGCAGGCAGGCAGGCAGGCAGGCAGGCAGGGAGGCAGGCAGGGGCAGGGAGGCAGGGGAGGGGCAGGCAGGGAGGGAGGCAGGGAGGAGGCAGGCAGGGATGGGGAGGCAGGCAGGGAGGGAGGCAGGCAGAGAGGCAGGGAGGGAGGAGGGAGAGGAGGAGGGAGGAGAGGGAAAGAGAGGGGGGCAATATTTATCTATTACATTTACATACAAACAAGTTACACAAACGTTCAGTTGGGAGGGAGTATTGTAATGTTGTCATCTCACCTCGTTGTCCTGAATGTTCACTTCTGGCATTGTGAGATTCTGAAGAAGACTTCGGAGGACACTAGACAGAAACACAACTGGTAGCATGTATTTTATTTATACACACCTCATATTATCAGTTTGCCATCTCATGAGAATGCTATACTTTCAAACATGTATAAAACAGGCAATATCCTAGACTGCATCCAATTATTTTTGTTCCAACTCCTAATGATTTTAACAAGTTCAGAGTTGTGGACTACATCTGATATAACCAAATTTGTCTCTCCTTGACTCAGCAACAAAATTGGTAAAACTGCAAATTCATGGGACGAGAAAATACTTCTTCCATGCCTAAATCATCTAGCACATTCAATAATTGCAATGGGAAACACAGCAAGACTACATAAATTTGAAATCCAAACAAACTAAATAATTTAAAATTTAAAAAGAATCTTTTCTTATTACAGAACTAAAACAATTGAGAAAATATTTCACATTTTTAGTATGGAACAAGAAGAAATTTCCTTTTCATTTCCAACTATTGACTCTGTCATTTTGACCACTGTAGGTAACCTTAACATAGCTCTCCTCTCTTCCTCAATTGATAGTCGTCAAAATACTCAACTGAGTTTTGAATTAATAGTTTTCTAATAAAAACTTATTATTTTAATTATTCTTAAAAAATGATTAATTTTCATAAATAATGAGGTAATCATCAGCGAAACGTCCAAAAGGTTATGTACCTATGATGTCACCATTATATTATCAACCTGACACAAAGACACACCTATGCACTGACACAGCCATAAACACCCCCTCGACCACACAGAATATGTGTAATAATGTGACACACTTACCATGTGTCAGATTTGTAGGTGGCGCAGTGTAGTGGCAAGCGACTGTACTTGTCACAGATGTTCTGTCTGGCCCCCCGACGGAGGAGTGTTACTACGCCCTCATGCCAACCCTCAAGACAAACAACAATTCGGTTCACATTGCTGTCGTAAATCAACTCATGTTACAAGTTGTCATTTAACACAGTATATATATATATATATATATATATATATATATATATATATATATATATATATATATATATATATATATACATATACATATACATATACACATATATATTTGTAACCTGTTCTAACGAAATGAGTCACATGTAAAAAAAAAATGGAGTAATACCATCGGAAAGAATATTTATTAAGCTTTCCAATGGTGCAAAAATTATGGAGCTAGCTCACGCACAGCCAAAGTTATTCGACACTGAACATGCCCAGGGTGGAAAGCTTCAAACTGAGGAAATCGCATTTGAAGTTCGCGGGCACGCAAGTACATGATTGAGTGCGTTGTCATTCCTAATTCAGCTGTATTGCTTTTATTTCACCTTTTGATGTATTCTAAACCCCCTCCCAAGTCGTGCTTATTGTCGAAGATATGTCTTGCAAGTTGTTTATTATGGTTATCGCAACATCATCCGACTATTTAGCAGTGTTTCGTTGCGGCGATCCGATCGATTCTACTTGTTTATGGCTAGCGAGGCGCACTGCGCATGCGTTCGCAGCTTTAAGCCAATCAGGGGACCGCTATCAGCTGTGCCTGACAACTGGTGATGTTTCTTTACAGATAGGTGTCTCAGTTAAACGTTCTTATTGGCTAAACCTGACGTCATTGGGGATTTCCTCTAGCAGATTCAGACAGTGGACATGCTGGGCTTTCCCATAGTACCAAATATATCCGCCATGTGGCAAGAGAAACGCCAAAGAATGCGACTCGAACAAGTGTGATTTATCGGTTTTGTTTTACGAAATTCATGCGGTAAATGTTACGTAGCCTTTCTAAAAAGATAGTCAAATGTACTAAATAGTAATATAAATGGCAAATATGCATTGATAGTTGATAGAAAAAACATTAAAGTGTGCTTTGGTGATGAAAAGTCTAAATCATTAAATATCGCCGTGCAATGTTTATACAGTGTTTTCTCGAAATCAAGTTTGCTGACATGTGACTCATTTTGTTAGAACAGGTCACATATGTATATATATATTATAATTGATATATATATATATATATATATAATTATAGTCTATATATATATTATAATTGATATATATAATTATAATATATATATATTATAATTATATATATATATATATATATATATATATATATATATATATATATATATATATGTGACCCGTTCTAACGAAATGAGTCACATGTCAGCAAACTTGATTTCGAGAAAACACTGTATAAACATTGCGCATATTAACGATTTATGATTATTATATTATATATATATATATATATATAAAATATATACAGTATATATATATATATACCGGTATATATATATATTGTATATATTTTATAAGCAACATAAAAACATCAAAATGTTATAAATAATCCAATATGTCATTTGCCATATCAAAATTATGAACATGATGTCCTTCAAGTTTTGTCTTTTGAAGAGTCTTGATAAATGTTATACAGCTGTATACATAACTTACCTTATTATGTATTGTGTACAAAAACAGTTAATAAATGAAAAATTTAAAGTTCTGGAGCCTGAATAAAATAAAATGCAGTTGAAAACACAAATGCATAACGGACAGGCTTGATGGACCTTTTGTGAGGCAACTGGTCAAGCATGGACAGGTCAGTTGTTTGACTGAACTAATCAGCACTTGTTAACCTTACCTGGTAGGCCGCCATTGCCAGACAGGTCCGGCCCAAGTTGTCTTGGCGATTGACAGACGCTCCCATCTTGAGGAGCAGTTTAACTGAGTCAAGTTTCTCTGCCATGACTGCATGAGCAAGGGGCACATACCCTAGGGACACACCAGAGGAACAGGATTCACAGAGAGCTTCACTTATAACTTTACAAGTAACACCAATCATAACTTGATCATTCATGACACAGCCTCCCTAAATGACACATTCAATGACACAGCCTCCCTTTATATAAATGACACGTTCAATGACACAGCCTCCCTTTAAATAAATGACACGTTCAATGACACAGCCTCCCTTTAAATGACACATTCAATGACACAGCCTCCCTTTAAATGACACATTCAATGACAACAACCTCCCTTTAAATGACACATTCAATGACACAGCCTCCCTTTAAATGACACATTCAATGACACAGCCTCCCTTTAAATAAATGACACGTTCAATGACACAGCCTCCCTTTAAATGACACATTCAATGACACAGCCTCCCTTTAAATGACACATTCAATGACACAGCCTGCCTTTAAATGACACATTCAATGACACAGCCTCCCTTTAAATGACACATTCAATGACAACAACCTCCCTTTAAATGACACATTCAATGACACAGCCTCCCTTTAAATGACACATTCAATGACAACAACCTCCCTTTAAATGACACATTCAACAACAACAACCTGCCTTTAAATGACACATTCAATGACAACAACCTCCCTTTAAATGACATTCAATGACAACAACCTCCCTTTAAATGACACATTCAATGACAACAACCTCCCTTTAAATGACACATTCAATGACACAACCTCCCTTTAAATGACACATTCAATGACACAACCTCCCTTTAAATGACACATTCAATGACAACAACCTCCCTTTAAATGACATATTCAATGACACAGCCTCCCTTTAAATGACACATTCAATGACACAACCTCCCTTTAAATGACACATTCTATGACACAACCTCTCTTTAAATAACATGTTCAATGACAACAACCTCCCTTTAAATGACACGTTCAATGACAACAACCTCCCTTTAAATGACACGTTCAATGACAACAACCTCCCTTTAAATGACACATTCAATGACAACAACCTCCCTTTAAATGACACATTCAATGACACAGCCTCCCTTTAAATGACACATTCAATGACACAGCCTCCCTTTAAATAAATGACACGTTCAATGATACAGCCTCCCTTTAAATAAATGACACGTTCAATGACACAGCCTCCCTTTAAATGACACATTCAATGACACAGCCTCCCTTTAAATGACACATTCAATGACAACAACCTCCCTTTAAATGACACATTCAATGACACAGCCTCCCTTTAAATGACACATTCAATGACACAGCCTCCCTTTAAATGACACATTCAATGACACAGCCTCCCTTTAAATGACACGTTCAATGACACAGCCTCCCTTTAAATAAATGACACGTTCAATGACACAGCCTCCCTTAAATAAATGACACGTTCAATGACACAGCCTCCCTTTAAATGACACATTCAATGACAACAGACCTCCCTTTAAATGACACATTCAATGACAACAACCTCCCTTTAAATGACACATTCAATGACACAGCCTCCCTTTAAATGACACATTCAATGACACAGCCTCCCTTTAAATAAATGACACGTTCAATGACACAACCTCCCCTTAAATGACACATTCAATTACACAACCTCCCTTTAAATGACACATTCAATGACACAACCTCCCTTTAAATGACACATTCAATTACACAGCCTTCCTTTAAATGACACATTCAATGTCAACAACCTCCCTTTAATTGACACATTCAATGACACAACCTCCCTTTAAATGACACATTCAATGACAACAACCTCCCTTTAAATGACACATTCAATGACACAGCCTCCCTTTAAATGACACATTCAATTACACAGCCTCCCTTTAAATGACACATTCAATGTCAACAACCTCCCTTTAAATGACACATTCAATGACACAACCTCCCTTTAAATGACACATTCAATGACAACAACCTCCCTTTAAATGACACATTCAATGACAACAACCTCCCTTTAAATGACACATTCGATGACACAGTGCCCCTTTAAGTGACACATTCAATGAGACCATCACAATCAACAAGAGAACCTCACCCTCAGCATCGGTACACTCCAGAAGAACCGGGTCTGTCTGGATGGCATGAGTGAGGACGTCCATGTCACCGTCCGCAGCAGCGCGGTGGGCGGGTGACAGCTCAGACTCAGTCCCATCCATGCTGTGGTCTGTGGACAGTCGAGTAATATATTGCTTGAAATCTAAATTCATATATGCATGGACACATTTAAATCTCGCCTTAAAACACATTACCTTAAACTTGCTTTTAATGTTTAGTCACCATAATTCTATACTTTAGTCATTATACCACAGATGTATTCATTATT
Organism: Ridgeia piscesae; assembly: GCA_025642075.2. NCBI lineage: Eukaryota > Metazoa > Annelida > Polychaeta > Sabellida > Siboglinidae > Ridgeia > Ridgeia piscesae. The sequence goes on along the minus strand of JAODUO010001421.1, from coordinate 30,094 downwards.
ATTTTGTTATTGACACTAATAATGTATAAATAAATAAAATATATTATTGTAGTGTAATAGTGTTAACTTTATTATTGTTTATATATATACATATACTTAATTTTTACTACATTGATACATAATACAATTTATATCAATGTCACTTTTAATTAACTTTAATCCCTCTAGTTCAGCTCTGTAAAACAATACACAAGATGTTTATTGTTTATTTTTTTGCATTATTATTTTATATCTAGGTTACGTGTTATATTTTATCGAATATTATAATGTAAACACTTCTGAACAGATTACAGCACGGTGCCCAGTCCTCAGGACTACCCAATGCATTTTACTCTAACAATCAATCAAATACATCCTTTCAACTTCTCAGGGAAGAATTCAGCCCAGCTGCAATTAATGTATGAAGATTTTTTGTAAGCAATCATCCACCACTGTCTATTAGCCAGTCATTCATACAGTGGAGTGAACTAGAATAATGTAGACTGCCTAAAATTCTAAATGACAGCACAACATTCCAAAATGTTCTCAACTTTATTGGAGTCTGTGCTCTATTCACAGAGCCAAAACTAGCTAGAGTGAGAGACTAACTTTATTTCACAATGAAGCCAATGAATAATTTAATCTCCTATAACAACGAACATACAGTTAACTGTGTTGTGTTTTACAATAATAGATATGGTACCTAGAAGATGATACTTGAAATTTGAAACTTTCTGGGAAATTAGTATAGTACATCTGGTATATTATCAAACAGAGTGGCATATATTGGCAGTGAAATGACGCATTTTTGGAAGATGTGCACTTCTAAAATGGACATAAATGTTTAAATAAACATTACATTTTTGAATATGTAAAATTTAATTTCAGTTTAAAAAAAGGAAAGGTACATTTGTTCAAGCAATCAGTTTTTTATTTCATGTCTTCATTAGCAGGTTTTGTGTCTTCATCTCGAGGTATACAGGACTTATTCTTGGACAGATTCATTAAGAGATGATGTCCATAAAAGCATCTGTCCATGTCGTCTTTTAGAGTGAGGAGTTTATTGCCCATTTGGCTGCACAGACTTGGCCCGTTCACCTGGAGGTATTTCTCTGCACTGTGGCCTATAAACACCGATCAAATCACAGGTTCACGCCCATATCATCTGTACACTGGTACATGCCCATATCACCTGTACACAGGTACATGCCCATATCACCTGTACACTGGTACATGCCCATATCACCTGTACACTGGTACATGCCCATATCACCTGTACACTGGTACATGCCCATATCACCTGTACACTGGTACATGCCCATATCACCTGTACACAGGTACATGTCCATATCACCTGTACACTGGTACATGCCCATATCACCTGTACACTGGTACATGCCCATATCACCTGTACACAGGTACATGTCCATATCACCTGTACTGTGGCAAACTTAATTACATTGCACTAAAGATGATTTCAGGCTGGATCTTTTTGACACATTAGAAGATGACAGCCCAACTGAAAGTGTCCTTAAATGAATACACAACTGCAATGTTTGCATCCAACATGTTAATTATTATTTCAACCATTTTGGTTTAAAATAAGCCTGATGACTATGCATGTAACACACAATGACAAACAAATATAAATAAACATTGTCAACTGTAGAATTGAAACAGTAGTGTAAATGTATAACAAATAAGACATTTAACTGATCAATGCAGTGCAGTTTCGTTACAGTTTCAGAAGGTTGGCATTTTGCAAAACTCAGGATAAGATCACCTGATGACCTACACAATTATAACTGGCTGGGTGAACAGTCAGCAGGGCATATAATGCAGTGAAGCAATCATGGATATTAAGTTGATATTGATTGAGGGGGGACATGTATATATTAGTTTACCTGTAGGTTCCTGATTGCAGGTGCATGCAGTGAGAGTAGTGTCAACACACTGTCCTAGTGTCGTGTACGTGGAAGCATGCACGCACACATGTATTCACGCGTGTGTTTGCACGTCTCTATGTCACCCAGTGTACAGATGCTACTACCTGTTGATGTGTCACTGACCACACCTGTCATTTAGTGCCGACCCAGAGGTCCTTGAGTGATGACTAAGAATCTTTTAGTGACCACTTAAAGACCAAGGGCTTGGTGTCATATATAGGCCACACAATTAGTGTGCAGAGTTGCTCAAAGTTCAACGTGAACATATGTGATAACATTTGTTGTATTCAACACACACACACACTAAAAGTATTTCTATTATTAATTCATAGAACTGCCAAAAAATTTGGCTTAATTAGACAGATTATCAACAAAATCTGGTGGATTTGGTTTCATCGCCCGATGAGTAAACAGTACTAAAATTATTTTGGTGAAAACCTGGCTGACGTAAGTCTATAATATTACGTAGCCTACATATAGACACACGTAAGCAGTATCAAAATATCAGTTATTGAATTAACTGCAAAATGCAAAATATAAATTTAGATTTTGTAAAAAAAAAACAGATTTCTACCAAAACCTCTGCATGGTTGTCTCATTACCACATCATAGCTTTATGCAGAGACCCGTCCACCTGTCATTTGGACGGGTAAAAACCGTTGTGGATGGGTAGAAATATGGGTGGACGGATGGGTGGTGAATGGGTAAAAAAATGAAGGAACAAAAGTCTTCCAAAACCATAGATATTGTCAGTTATGGCTCAAAAGTGAGGGGTAAATAGGGGTCACATGTGTGTTTGTGGCCATTTCAGGTCATCAGGCACATTTTAAAGTTTGTAAACTGGCTTAACAGTTAACATCCATGTGTCCACCAAGACATGTGTGACTGGCAATAATTTGGTCCTGTATAAAGCCCTGATTACCATCACCACATAATGAGCCGAGGGTCCAACCTTGACTCAAGTTCTATGCTAAGAGGATCGTTTTTTGAGAATAATTCGCTTAGCCTAGAATTACCTGTACTATTTTGGCGTTCATTGTTTTGTGAGAACAATGATAACCAAAATACTACAGATATGTGTGTCCCATTCCATGTTCTCTTATTTCTGGATTAATTTTTTATATAAGCCGCAAGGGTGGGGCCGGCCATAATGCAACTCTCCAATTGCAGTCAGGGGTGGGTATAGTCTAGGAGGCCCAATTAAACCTCAAAATGCACCATTAACTGAATTAAAACAAAATCTTAACTTATGAACCAAATTCATATTGGGTCATCAGATCATGACTTTGAAAGATTGTGGGTGATACTGAAAATAGTTTATGGTGTCTTCAAGGGGGCACAGTAGCAGTGGCCAAATTTCCAAGGTCTGGAGGGGTACCTGCCCCCCAGACCAAGCCCTTGGTGAGTAAGCAACTAGTACAAGATATTTTTGCCAGTCATGTCACTCCCATCACGCCTGGAAATGTTGCCAGTCAAACATCAAAAAACCCTTAACTATTTCACTGGTGGCACCTTAAAAAGTCCTCAATTTCTTAGCATTCCAAATGACAGGTTGACACCATTCTTACATGCTTGGTGACTCAGCCTGTCTGTCTGTCTGTCTGTCTGTCTGTCTGTCTGTCTGTCTGTCTGTCTGTCTGTCTGTCTGTCTGTCTGTCTGTCTGTCTGTCTGTCTGTCTGTCTGTCTGTCTGTCTGTCTGTCTGTCTGTCTGTCTGTCTGGCAGCCCACCTGCCTGTTTGTCTGTGGACCTCTTTTAGGTTTGAATATAATTGGGCTGAAGATTTGCATGTGATCTAGCAGGCCCATTGTGATGGTTCGTAGATTGACACTTTCGAAAATTTGTTCAATGGGTTGGAATATTTGTGGGCTCTCTCTCTCTCTCTCTCTCTCTCTCTCTCTCTCTCTCTCTCTCTCTCTCTCTCTCTCTCTCTCTCTCTCTCTCTCTCTCTCTCTCTCTCTCATATATATATATATATATATATATATATATATATATCTAAAACAATTAAAAGGTTATACATGGAGTTTTATCTGTGCATTTTTTATTATTTTAATACATTATTGTATAAAGATAATTTTGCCATCTAAAACTTTATCAATAGATGTCAGAAACATTATGCATACCCCGGTACTTTTTAAATGATATGCATTTGAAGATTGTCACAACTTAACACAGGCACCTGAGAAGCATTTTGACCCACTTGCCATCTGTCTATATGGCTGGCCGATGTGGATGGTTCATAAATTTAGACTTGTTTCAAAATTCATCCGGGTGGTTGGAGAACTTGTGGGTTCAATAGATTTCAAAACATTTTTAAAAAGCCATATACATGTATGGAGTTCTGTCCACAGGATTTCATGTCTTTCTACAGCATTGTAAAGATAATTACCCGGTTTCCTATACAACGTTCTATGTCATGTTCTTACAAATTGTAATTTGGACTACTGAAAGAGTTTTCATTTCAACCCTTGGAACCCTTGTCCGTTCACACATCATCGTGTTAAACGGGAAACGACGTATTCACCGAGAGCCTGTCATGATCTAGAAAGAATACATGTTCATTCCACATTAAGATCGATGTATCTGCGTATATGGAGTGCGATTGTGGAATTCTATGAGTAATGACACAAAAAACATAAATAATATATAAATGCATTTAAATCTAAATACAAAAAGCGTCTATTTTATAAATATATTACAAAAGAAATGTGATTGTTATCGTACTGAAATTTGCTATTTTTATTTGCGTTAATTGTGTCTTACATTTATATGATAGCATGTATTGATTATGTGTGGCAACTATAATACATTTACCTTAATAAGATTGCCTGTGGTAAACATACATAAAAGTCAACAACTTCCAGTGTTTACTCCTTCAAACATTGTGTATACACAAATATACGTATGTATTTTGTATAATGTATTCAATGTTTTGAATAAAGGAACTACTATTACTGTATCTAGGAAGCATTCAGCCATGCGGCAGTTGATGTAGTCTATTCGTGCAAATGTCCAACACACAGAAATTAAAAAAATCTCAAGATTCCAAAACTTTAGCCACAATGCCACCACACTGTATGACATTCCACTAACAGTGTAATAAAGACAGGTCATGACGTTTTCAATATACCATCCCCACTCTCACAGCTAATTTTGTGTACATACCTGTAGGCTGTAGCTTTATCTAGGGACCCGTCCACCTGTCTTTTAGAAATCTAAGGGGAGTCATAGCTTTATGTAGAGACCCGCCCACCCGTCATTTAGACGGGTAAAAACGAATATGAACGGGTAGAAATATGGAGGACGGGTTGTGGATGGGTAAAAAATGGAGAAAAAAAGGTCTTCCAAAACCATAGATATTGTTAGTTATGCCTTGAAAGTGAGTGAAAATGGTGTGTTTGTAGTCCATTTCAGGTCATCAGACACAATTAAAAGTTTGTAAACTGACTTAACAGTTAACATCCATGTGTCCACCAAAACATGTGAATGGCAATAATTTTATCCTGCATAGAGCCCTGAGGAGAGTGGATATAACATTGGTAGCAAAACATATTTGGGATTATATATTGTCAAGTAGGCCAGGAAAATGGATGTTACAGGACAGTATCCAATTGTCAGGATTGCTCAAAGTGCTTCACGAGTTACTCCCTGTTCACTCAAACACCATTCAGGCTTCTCTTGGAAGCATCCAGCCCCGCTGCAATTCATGTGCGAAGACTAAATATGTACAACTGTCTAGTGTCTACACAACACAGCTTTGATGACATTACATATACACACACATGCACATATAGGCACACACACACACACACACACACGCACGCAGCATGCACACACACACAGGCACACACACAGCATGCATACAGTGCACACACACACCCACCCACACCCACCCACCCACCCGCACACACACACCCACCCACCCACACCCCCACCCACCTGCACACCCACCCACACACGGCATGCCCATTAATTACTTATATGGAAATTAGGGGGCCTCTTTTTTAATTAGCTTTTTAAGTTTTAGTGGGAGTAAGCGGGAAAACCTTGGGGTGATACCCTTTTTAGGATGAACCCTTTTGGTATAGCTAGGCCTTAGGGTCAGTACAGAGGTACAAAAGTCATATCCCATTACCCAACCCCTGAACAGAAGGCCTTCAGCAGACCCCCCACAGAGAACAGAATAACAAGTCCAAGTAATCACTAAGCAGACAATGCACTGCACATTTCGTTTACACTACCTGCCTTGGTGACACTGATTTCTATTTTATGACACTGCTTGGTTCTGTTTGAAATTGTATTTTACACCCTAATTTATTGATTGTTTTATAATAATTTATCTTAGCTTATTTTTATTTGTCTTTACTTAGTTCTTCATATTAGCTTACTTATTTATCTTAGTTTATTTATTTTATCTTACCTTATGTATTTAATTAATCTACATTTTAAATTTAGTCAGCACACCATATTAATGTGTACTTATTTATCCTAGCTTATTTACATATTTATCTTAGATTATTTATTTTATCTTATCTTACATATTTAACTAATTTGTATTTTCGATTTAGTCAACACGTCATATTAATGTGAAGCATTTTGATTGGCATTTAGTTACTAAAAAAGCACTATATTATGAAATGGAATTATTACTAGATAAGATTTCATCAAACAAAATTGCACATATGAATTATGTATCCTAGTATTAGGTTTATATTTATAAGTCATCTACAGGTACAAACATACTGGCTAAAAATGTGTATCACTCAGACTCAGTAGCTATAATATATATATAAATATATATATAAATATATATGTATATATATATATATATATATATATATATATATATATTGCTTTAGTGTACAGTTTGGTTCTTGTTATATTTGTTAGTGTATTTGCTTAGAGCTGGGTTTTAGGCTGGCGTGGTGTTTTAAATTCATCCAAATAATACTGACACTACTTCGATCGTTTGCGGTCCTTTATTCTGTTCAGATTCCATTAATCCTGTCACGGTGTCACCCATCTAAAAATGACACAATGAATCACGAACCGTGGGATGCTTATCTGTAGTAGCACTAATCTAATGCAGTAACAGCACGAATTTGCAAAATGAAATATGTGATTGCTTTTAGTTGTATACCAACGAATTTACTAGGTGGTGAGCACCCTCATGCTGGAAAGTAATACCCTGGCAACCACGTCCATAAACACCCACTGCCGCGCCCCACCGTCTAAGCCCACCGGGGTCAATTGTTGATGACAATGCTCGCTGATGAGTTAATTTGCTGTCAATCTGTCGGACGAGCATCGTGTTTGAATATAGCAGTGCCACACGTCTCGCCTCCACTTACCCTTGCCGTGGTCCAACGCGTCCGAGTCGGTGAAGTCCATTGGCGATTTAGACCACGCAAATATGTCGCAGCGGCAACAGGGTCGACACTGGGTGACGCTAAGCACAGTGTCAACGACAGCTACACAAATATCTGTCTTGATCAGCTGTTGAAATGTCCTCGAATGATTTCTATGAGTTCTAGGAATCAACCCGCGCAACCAGATTGTCACAGACGCCATTCGGTAGTGCCACCTAGTGAACAATAGCTACACTACATACTGCAAGTGTGGACGCCGCCAAGCGGACAAATGAATTGTCTGGCTCAAGGAAGCACGTAATAAAAAAATATGTACTAAAAACCATAACTATATTGGTCATTACCACTATCTAACCACCATGAAATACTATATGCTTGAAATTGTGAATATCGCTAAAATAGGCTACCAACTTACATTATTCAGCTGCAAACTAAGTATTTACCTAAAGGCATTTTCCTCTATTTTGGATGTTATGGAAAGTAAGAAGATGAAATTATTACTAACAATGCAAGTCGTGTTTATGTTGCATTATAAAGCCTAAAGGAACAAACTCAAGTACTCTTAATATAATTATGACATTATTGTTGATCAATCTGTTTGGATATTTCCAAATATACTGGATTCAGAACATTATCAATAACTGTTTTAAACAGTTGATGACTTTCATATTTTCACAATCAATTTTGTGATATGAGACCAGTCTATCTGAATGACCTTGTTTGCTGGATTTGCTGTGAATATTTAGGCCTACTTCATTATTGAAAATGTTAACTTGAAGCCAGAATGAAGGGGCTCTTGATACATAAAGACGGTACATAATATTCTGATTTATGAATCAGTTTCAAACCACAATTAGAATAGTTTCAACACAAAATTATCAATTTTAATATTTCAACATGTGAGCATCACAAACCAGTAGACGTTATTCAACAGGTGGATGTTTAAAACAGTAAAACTTCACAATCAATTTGAAAGACAATCCTTGAAAGTGATGTAACATACTCAGATATTTTGCCGTTCAAATTGAAGAAAACAAGAGAGATTAACATTAAAAACCAGCAGAAATATAGCATAATTTGTATGATACAAGATCGCTTACTTAATAAACAACATCCTGCAGTAACATGTACATTGACACAAATATAACGTACATTGATATATATGATATATATGTATATATATATTATATATATATATTATATATATGTATATATGTATATATGTATATATGTATATATGTATATATATATATATATATATATATATATATATATATATATATATATATAAAATATATATATATATATATATATATATATATATATATATATATATATATATATACTACATAATTTCCATTATACTTTTGGAGATGGTGATGGAGATGCTTCACTGGCATCCTGCCTGAATTGCATCTTATTCCTCTCGTATTTTATTCCACAGTTCACACATCCATCTTCACAGCCCCTACTTCCTCTTCTTCCTAAGTTTCTGTCCTGCTGCTGAACCTCTCTGTGCCCCTCGCACCAAGTTGCGGAACTTCCCAGCAGCCTTTGCACTTTTCCTACAACCATAAACCATAAGGTTAACATACATAAAACTGTTACACACACAAACTGTTCAACCGACCCCAAAAATAGTGAAGAAATAACCAGATTTTAATCCCCTCGTGGTCAGAATGACCAAATCAACCCGAGTCCCTTTCGTGGCCATAACGCCTGAATACGCCCAAGTATAGAGGCACATTTAAACTGCATACCGCAAAACAGCGTCATTAAATAATAGCTATTTATTTTGGCACTTCGCATGTAACAATATTGAAGTTTCACCATTTCGAAATGCAGGCGATTTCCAGGGTTATACAGCGTCAGTTGCTATGTGGATTTGTAGTCGAATGAATATATTTTCAGCCAATAAGATTAAATTCTATCTTTTGCTGCGGAGATGAAAAACATGGAAGTACACACGGTCTAAGACAATGTGCCTGCTGGAAATTTCCATGATTAAATATGTTTACTTTTGAGCGGTCTATTTTGTTATAAACAAATATTAATGCGTGGCGTGATGACGTGGGTGGTGTTTTTTAGCTCGTTTGTAATTACTGACGTTGTCGTTATGTCTAACTTCAGTAATTCAGACTTTACATAGAAGGCAACACTAACTTCATACACATTTCCACAGCTGCCTATAGCAAAACTTTAATCATGAATTTCCACCAATGAGAACTGGATGCCTATTTACTGCTGACCCACCTTCTGTTGAGTGACTTGAACTCCAGTGGTACATATGCGTACGGGTCTGGTCTGCCGGCCTTCTTCACATCACCGCGCGCTTTCTGCAAGGACAGTTTGAGAACTACAGTGCTAGGCTAGTAGAGCTGTGTCCAAAGGATTGGCTTGGACTAGGTAGGCCTTCTTAACTATGTAAGTTTCTGTACACTATATTCAGCATCAGTTTAGTAAAGTTTTAACTGTACACAGACCTGTAAGTAATTATTGCTTTATTCTATACACAGCCGCGTCATTTGTAACATTTGAAGTCCGGAATATGGTAGTACATGGTAGTATAAGCTTTATCTCACGATGGTAACAATGTCACATGGTATATCGTGAATTTCAATTGGCAGTCATCACCCAACTCACTTACTTACATATCATATAGCTTTAGATAAAATATATAATTCACAACAATACTAATACAATTTACATACCAAGTTTTAGTACTATACATCATAAAAGCAGTGTTTAATTTATTTAAAATTAATTTATATAATTTACACATAAAGATTTACTAGTACATCTTAAAACCAATTTTTTTTAAAATGATTTATATAATTTACATTTCTATTTATTAATATACATTTAGTATATTTCTTGTGCAGCGCATCGATCTACCATGCAGGAATTGGCACTATATAAAAACTGTATTATTATAATATTATTATTAAAATAATAATGCATAAATAAATAATTATTAATAAAAATGTAACTATTAAAATAAACATTGCATTATCTGTATTCAGCAAACATAATAATTCAGTATCGATAATATAACTATGTAAATCATTAAATATGAATGACTGACACACTTCATTTGACATGACATGACAACAGTTGGCAGGACTTACCTTAGCCTTGTACTCTTCCCCAGGTGCCAAATGTTTCCCACTTTTCGATTTCGTTCCTCCGACAGGCCTGTGGATGCCACTGCCTCCCGCTGAAACCAGATCAATCTTTGGTGTCAATTTCAGCAAAACATACTTAGACATAGAAAAGTTCAAATACACAGGTAATGTTGTCACCAATGTGATGCAACTGTTAAAAATATTATATCTACAGCTAAGTTCTTATTACATAGCACAGTATCCAGCTCTCAGGACTGTGCAAAGCTCTTAACACTTGATTCGCTGGCAGACCTGTTCTATCGAACGCAATCTCAACTTCTCTGGGAAGAATTCAGCCATGTTGCAATTACTACACTAAGACTATGTATACCATTGTCTATAGCCAGATGCTCAACCATATAGTTCAATGAACTGGAGCAGCAGGGAGCGAGTGAACTTGCTCGAAGTTTGACAATTAGATTTAAACCCAAGTTTTCTTATTTGCATCCGATGTAGGACACAGGAAATATTTTTGGCCGTTCTTAACAAGTCAGAAAAATACACAATGAAATTTTTGGTTTCTGCAATATAAACAACTGGCTCCAAGGCATCAGAGAATGATGTCTCTAAACACCCTTATTGTCAATAATCCATCAAAAGAAGTACTTCATACTTCACTTGATATCTAGTCATACCTCGTGGTCTGCATGACTACAACCCAACAAAACAAGTTGGAACATAACAATCACATCGATCTCAGTGGGAAATAGAAGGTCTGCATGATATAGTTACCCTGGTATTTCATAGATGGCGCCTCATCGTCCAACATGTCTTCAGCATTATTTGACATCTTCCGTTTACGTTTCTGCAACATCACAGAAAATAAATCACAACAAACGAATAGAACCACAGCTGGAAGAAAAAGATATGAAACAATACACAATTAAAAATGCATACAAAAATATCATATTACAGCTACAATTTATGGAGAAGAAATATGTTATATTAATTAATGACAAATGTCCTGTTCTCACCTTAGCTTTGATTCCCATGGCATCGAGGACTTCATCCAAATCATCAAACGCGTCGTCATCAATGTTTGTCGCTCCCTTTCCTGGAGATATAAATGTTATTTCTAAAAACTTCAAGCAAGGTGATAATAAAATAAACAAGTTTGCTCTTTAATTGATGGATACATCATTAGCTACAGGTACACTGACCAGTGACTGACCAGTGACTGGCACTTTTAAACGGTTGTGTTTACAAGTGGATAGTTTAACCTGTCAATGGCATTAAATGTCGATTTGTGAATTTTTCATAACTTGTAAAGAAATAACACGTCTTAAACTATAGAGTGACCCACATACTTATATATTATAAGTTTTCCCAGCACCACAGGTCACTGGTCAACTATGTTGTTTGTCTGACCTTTCTTTGTAGGTTCATCTTCGTCCTTGTCCTCTCGAATAATAAGTCTCCCATCTGGCGCCATCTGGAAGCCATGCTGTGAACTACCCCTCTTTGTGTCCACCTCCGCACCAGACTTTGGCTTTGTTGCTGAAAACATAGCAAATCCACTGATAACCTCTACACAAGAATTATTATAAATAGCCGAGGCCAGTTTCATATCACCCACTTAAACTATGTTGTACTATGTCCCTTTGGGTTGCAGAAAAACATCTGTGTTACTCAGCAATTAATGATGTCTTTACCTGTAATAACTTTGTAAATCAGATGGTAGACTATGTGACTGTATAACTAAATAATTGGTGTATACATCTGCATCAACTCCTACTGTTTTGATTGCTATTCCTTTACGTCCCAGTGTACCTTTTTTCCTCATAACGTTTTGTTGTGCTGTCAGCGAACTTCACAAGATGATCAACACTCTAGCAGTACTCGTCTGCCCCACTAACTACTTGTGAAAATGTCAGCCTGGTCCCACTGTCCAGTGTGAAAATGTTGGTCTGACCCCATTCTAATGTGAAAATGTTGGTCTGACCCCACTGTCAAGTGTGAAAATGTTGGTCTGACCCCACCGTCCCTGTTCCTACCGAGCACTTTCTTGGAGACGGACGGGTCAAGGAAGTCAACAATATCCTCCTCCGTCTTCCCTTCCTTCAGCCACGCTGCTCCTGTCTTCCTCTTGGGCTTCTTCTTCCCCCGGGAGGCTGCGGGTTCATCCTTCTCCAACTCGGAGTCCGTGTCCCGCAGAATGTCATTGACACTGCAACACAAATACACTATCATTATGACTACTAAAAATGGCATGGCATCGCCATGGCAACCCACAGGAAAGTGGCCAATAAGTTGTAAAACTGTGAAATGAAATTATTAATGTTTCATAAAACCAAGTCATGGTCAAAACATATTTTTGTAATTCGTTACATACATTGATCCAGAAAAGCCTTAACTATTGCATAAACATTGATCGCATTACACCAAACTATACTTAATTAATTACAACCATCATAATAATTATGTAATTTTACAATGACTGTAATGTGCACTGTAACAGATTGTAATTAAATAGCGAACACCGTTTTGGATTAAAATGAACAAAAAACACGTTTCTACTAATAATTACAGCAATTTATCATTATAATTGTGACATGTACGCAACAAACTATACACTAACTGATGCAAATTACATAGGCTTCACCTCTCAAGCTTTGGCTTCGAGACAAACATGTCTTCTTCATCATCATCCTCCTCCTTGCTGTCGTCCTGCTGATGTTTCTTTCTCTTCACTCGCTCCTGTGTCTTGCGGATGTTTGTGAGTACCTTGGCATGGCTGGCGGGAACCAGGCCACTGATCACGTCAAACCTGCAAGTGCAGCAGACGTCTCTAAGTAACTTCCTCTCCTCAACAAAACAAATCCGTATCTGGAGAAACTCGAGAAATGATAACTAGCAGACATCAATTCAAAGGAACTCAATTTGTAGGTGGTAATATTTCTAGGCACAAAAGAAGTTAACTTATGACTATCATTAATATACCCATTTGTTTGCATGATTAGTTTATCAGCAAGATTGTTAACTTGGCCATTGTTTCCAGGCTTTGAGCAGTCTGGATACGATGACTATTTGGCATGGTCATATAGTCACAAAACATACAACATCAGACTCAAGTATGGTAAGCGTAAAGGGAAACGAACCCAAACTTGCGTATAAGTCGTGTGAATATCTCCTTTGATTTGAAGCGAAGGTGATGTTTCGTCTCATCCTTCATGGCCACGATGCTGGCCACCTGGTGGTGAATAACAACATATTGACTGCCATTATGTGTGTTAAACTCACTACATATTAACCATGTTCTCAATGAAAAGTCGACAACGCTAAACACAACATCGGTTGATTCTGTTAAATCAATTCTGCTGTTATATGTATGCTTTTTGCGATCATCGTGAAGTATACCAATACATGTTTATTCCATTTATAATTAATTAAATATGCACTGGCATTCAAGTAAGACACGAAAATATCTTGTCAGTAAAATAGTAAATAAAAACTGAGAAACTGTTAGTTAATTAAAAGTAACAAAACGTACAGTATTCATGAGAGTTAGTGAGAGAGATTTATTCAACAACAGTTACAACATAACACATCCACTGTATACAAAACTAAATAGTTGTAAATCAGTCCTGAAGTTAAAAAGGAGAAGAAGTGTTACTTATAAAGGGGGAATAAATTTTACTTATAAAAGGGGAAGAAGTGTTACTTATAAAAAGAAATAATTATTACTTATAAAAGGGAAGAAGTGTTACTTATAATAGGGGAAGAGGTGTTACTTATAAAAGGGAAGAAGTGTTACTTTGGGGAAGAAGTGTTACTTATAATAGGGGAAGAAGTGTTACTTATAAAAGGGAAGAAGTGTTACTTTGGGGAAGAAGTGTTACTTATAATAGGGGAAGAAGTGTTGCTTTGGGGAAGAAGTGTTGCTTTGGGGAAGAAGTGTTACTTATAATAGGGGAAGAAGTGTTACTTATAAAACTTGCCCAAAAATAAACTTGAAATAAAATAATCAAAATAGACTATCAAGCGTACAGCTTTAGAACAAACCTTAAACATATGTTTCTTTGACAATAACAAAACAATGGGATCACCAAGTGGGGTAAAAGGTAATTAGGGCACATACGCTTAATAGAACAAATGCAGTATTATGATAATCAAATTTACACTTATAACGAATAAAAACAAACACTGAATATCATGTGGTTGCCATGGAAACGGCTGCCTCACCATCTTCTGCATGAACTGGGCGAGCATGGTGTCAGGGAAGATACAGACGAGGGCTTTGAGAAGGACAAGGGCAGACTGGACGACTTCCCGCGCCCTCGACTTGAGCAGAAGACACACACTGTCCACCAGGGTACCCAGTAGGTCCTCACTCACACTCTCTGGGGGCAGAAGACACTCACTGTCATAACTGATCACATAATCACTGTCATTACTGATCACATAGTCACTGTCATAACTGATCACATAATCACTGTCATTACTGATCACATAGTCACTGTCATAACTGATCACATAATCACTGTCAAAACTGATCACATAATCACTGTCAAAACTGATCACATAATCACTGTCAAAACTGATCACATAATCACTGTCAAAACTGATCACATAATCACTGTCAAAACTGATCACATAATCACTGTCAAAACTGATCACATAATCACTGTCATAACTGCTCACATAATCACTCATATGTGATCACACAATCACTGTCAAAACTGATCACTTAATCACTGTCAAAACTGATCACATAATCACTGTCATAACTGATCATATAATCACTGTCATAATTAATCACATAATCACTGTCATAACTGATCACACAATCACTGTCAAAACTGATCACATAATCACTATCAAAACTGTCATAGCTGATCATATAATCACTATCATAAACGATCAAATAGTCACTGTCAAAACTGATCTGTCATGTCATAATCATAGCTGATCACATAATCACTGTCATAACTGCTCACATAATCACTCATAAGTGATCACATAATCAGTGTCATAACTGCTCACATAATCAGTGTCATAACTGCTCACATAATCACTCATATGTGATCACACAATCACTGTAAAAACTGGTCACATAATCACTGTCATAACTGATCACATAATCACTGTCAAAACTGATCACATAATCACTGCCATAACTGCTCACATAATCATTCATAAGTGATCACATAATCACTATCATAACTGATCACATAATCACTGTCATAACTGATCACATAATCACTGTCATAACTGCTCACATAATCACTCATATGTGATCACACAGTCACTGTAAAAACTGGTCACATAATCACTGTCATAACTGATCACATAATCACTGTCAAAACTGATCACATAATCACTGTCATAACTGCTCACATAATCACTCATATTTGATCACACAATCACTGTCAAAACTGATCACTTAATCACTGTCAAAACTGATCACATAATCACTGTCAAAACTGATCACATAATCACTGTCAAAACTGATCACATAATCACTGTCAAAACTGATCACATAATCACTGTCAAAACTGATCACATAATCACTGTCAAAACTGATCACATAATCACTATCATAACTGATCACATAATCATTCATAACTGATCACATAATCACTGTCAAAACTGATCACATAATCACTGTCATAACTGCTCACATAATCACTCATATGTGATCACACAATCACTGTCAAAACTGATCACTTAATCACTGTCAAAACTGATCACATAATCACTGTCAAAACTGATCACATAATCACTGTCAAAACTGATCACATAATCACTGTCAAAACTGATCACATAGTCACTATCATAACTGATCACATAATCACTGTCATAACTGATCACATAGTCACTATCATAACTGATCACATAATCAGTCATAACTGATCACATAGTCACTGTCATAACTGATCACATAAGTCACTATCATAACTGATCACATAATCACTGTCATAACTGATCACATAATCACTGTCATAACTGATCACATAATCACTGTCATAACTGATCACATAATCACTGTCATAACTGATCACATAATCACTGTCATAACTGATCACATAGTCACTGTCAAAACTGATCACATAATCACTGTCATAACTGATCACATAATCACTATCATAACTGATCACATAATCAGTCATAACTGATCACATAATCACTGTCAAAACTGATCACATAATCACTGGATTGTTGGACTGGCTGAAGATATGTCCTGACCTTTGAACTGGTGTGTACTGACCTTTGAACTGATAGAGGACGGTGGTGACAGCCAGGAGGGTGCATGAGACCATGTGGGGGGTGCCAGCCAGCCCGGCCAGCAGCAGCTGGAAGTACTCCTGGATGACCGCTGCCAACCACCACACAAATGTTAACAACACATTTATAGGTTCACCTGATATCCATAATACAATAATTTGAACAAAATTGCAGTAACTTTAATAAAGTTTCTCCACAGGCTTGCGATATGTCCAAGTAAATGTGCGGTTATATTATAATGTAATGCAATTGAATATTTGTATTAACCACACACTACCAATGCCAGAACATGTCAGCTCTTACTGGATATTCGTGTAATTTCCTGTGTAATATTATGTAGGAGTATACCTTTTCTTCAATATACCCCATAATACTTTTAATAACACAAAGTAACTGGCTGATGTATATTTTGTTAATGTATAAAATAACATCCAATTCCCCAAAAAATACATATTGTATAACATTGCAAATTTTTTGTTGACTGAAACATGAAGAAACATGAAGAGAAAGTTACGCAAGAAGCCAAGAAAACTTCTCAAGCTGTTGGTTTCATTCCCCACATGGAACACCAGGTGGCTGATACGTCTTACCTTTTGGGTCATCAATTTCTGCCCATCGGAGGAGAGAACGTCCCATCTCAACCAGAAGCACAAAAGCTGCCTTTCGTGCTCGATCTGCAGCTTCTTTTGTACACAGCACCGCCTAGTGGTGAACAAAACACCCATTCCAGTGACAGTAACATAACCTTTGGACAGTTACATAAGGTGGTTTATTTAAAATAACCTCGGCATCTAATCCTAACAGTCTAGTTTCGTTGCATAGAGCCATTTTTTTAAACTCAAAAAGACATATTTGTCTGAAATTGCATCCCACCATAAATTTTGGGGCCATTTCAGTGACTCATCTGCAACTTCTTTTGTAGCACCCCTGTGGCCACCCTTCCAGTGACAGTAACATACCTTTGGACATCTCCTGAGTGGTTACTTTACAACTCATAACCTCGGCATCTCTCACATCTGCTATTCGTCATCGAGCCACTTTTCTGCCGCATTCTGCTGCTCTTGCACACTCCTGCCTGGCCATTCTCCACTCTCCTGCCTGGCCACACTCCTGCCTGGCCACATCTCCTGCCTGGCCACACTCCTGCCTGGCCACTCTCCTGCCTGGCCACACTCCTGCCTGGCCACTCTCCTGCCTGGCCACCTCCTGCTCTGCCTGGCCACTCTCCTGCCTGGCCACACTCCTGCCTGGCCACTCTCCTGCCTGGCCACACTCCTGCCTGGCCACACTCCTGCCTGGCCACACTCCTGCCTGGCCACTTCTGCCTGGCCATCTCCTGCCTGGCCACCTCCTGCCTGGCCACACTCCTGCCTGGCCACACTCCTGCCTGGCCACCTCCTGCCTGGCCACACTCCTGCCTGGCCACTCTCCTGCCTGGCCACACTCCTGCCTGGCCACACTCCTGCCTGGCCACTCTCCTGCCTGGCCACACTCCTGCCTGGCCACACTCCTGCCTGGCCACTCTCCTGCCTGGCCACTCTCCTGCCTGGCCACTCTCCTGCCTGGCCACTCTCCTGCCTGGCCACACTCCTGCCTGGCCACTCTCCTGCCTGGCCACACTCCTGCCTGGCCACACTCCTGCCTGGCCACACTCCTGCCTGGCCACACTCCTGCCTGGCCACACTCCTGCCTGGCCACACTCCTGCCTGGCCACACTCCTGCCTGGCCACTCTCCTGCCTGGCCACTCTCCTGCCTGGCCACACTCCTGCCTGGCCACTCTCCTGCCTGGCCACATCTCCTGCCCCTTTGGCCACACTCCTGCCTGGCCACTCTCCTGCCTGGCCACTCTCCTGCCTGGCCACTACTCCTGCCTGGCCACACTCCTGCCTGGCCACACTCCTGCCTGGCCACTCTCCTGCCTGGCCACACTCCTGCCTGGCCACACTCCTGCCTGGCCACACTCCTGCCTGGCCACACTCCTGCCTGGCCACTCTCCTGCCTGGCCACACTCCTGCCTGGCCACTCTCCTGCCTGGCCACACTCCTGCCTGGCCACACTCCTGCCTGGCCACACTCCTGCCTGGCCACTCTCCTGCCTGGCCACACTCCTGCCTGGCCACTCTCCTGCCTGGCCACTCTCCTGCCTGGCCACACTCCTGCCTGGCCACACTCCTGGCCACCTCCTGCCTGGCCACACTCCTGCCTGGCCACTCTCCTGCCTGGCCACACTCCTGCCTGGCCACTCTCCTGCCTGGCCACACTCCTGCCTGGCCACACTCCTGCCTGGCCACACTCCACACTCCTGCCTGGCCACTCTCCTGCCTGGCCACACTCCTGCCTGGCCACACTCCTGCCTGGCCACACTCCTGCCTGGCCACTCTCCTGCCTGGCCACACTCCTGCCTGGCCACACTGGTCACACGTAACAATTTTGTATGTTGGGCCACTGAGCTTGAATTCTTCTCCTCTCCTCTCATGTAATGGACCTTTGCAAGGCGTTTAAAGTACAAATGTGAGTCCACTACAGGTTACACATTTACCCCGTGTGGGATCTTTTATGTCCCCTGGCGTAGACACCAGATGGAAGGGACCACCGGCTTTTAGTGTCTCTTCCGAAAGACACAGGCAAAACATGTGGGGTGAACGAAATTGCCTAAGTTTCAAAACGGTAGTAGGTGGGATTGAACCACTGTCCCCTCAATTGACAGTCCGGCCTCGAATAGCGCCTCTACCCTTGAATTCTCTAGAAAACTCTGAGAAAACAGAATAGATATATGACCTAGAATTGGAATTGATAACCCCCTTGCCATGACCAATGTTGGGGCAATTACATGACTATACACTAGGTGCTAATATAGCATTGGTAGCATAGCATGAAATGTTGCCAAACAGGATGAACATCAAAGCATCCCTCTCATATCAGCACCATGCAAATGTGGGTGAGATGCACTGTGTGTATAAATTAATTCTTCAAGTAGAATACAGTCACAAACATTTCACATTTTGACCAGTTTTTATCCATCTAAAATCATTATTTTTTGGCCAAATCATTTAAGTGGAAAACTCAACACATGAAAACTCAACACATGAGAAATAAAACTCACTTCTGGTACCACCGCAGCCAAGAAGTCTATCTGTGACTCACTGAGTTGCCGGAAAATGTGAATCAGACACCGCAGCCGCGGCTGAAATAGAAAGATGGTTATAAAATAAAATATAACTATAAAGCTGTCTTCTGTTTAAGGTTAAAACACTATAAATGATACAAAACAGATAATTCAAACACCAGATTGCGTGTCTACCTTGACAATGTCGCAGTCATATATGTCAAACACTCTATCGAGACAAGTATTTTATTACTACAAACATTTCACTGGAGAGAAACGAGACTACGCTGATATGGACACATGCAGAGAATGGACGAAAACAACGAAGTGAGAGTAGTTGTTGATATGATAGTGCCAGGAAAAAGACCACGATGGATATGGATGGATTGCGTCCGCCGAAGGGACATGCAGGAACTGCAGATCATCCCGGAGGATGCCCAGGACAGAACATTCTGGAAATCAAGATCTAGTGGGAAAAGGCGAAGAATCAATATTTCACTACTCAACTCACCGCTTTAGAAGATGGATTAGAATTACTGAGTGACTGGAGCAGTTGCTCCTGGAGCTCTCCCAGACTGGAGGTGACAAATGCCTTGCATTCGGGTGAGCGTCCAGCACAGATTTCTTCAAGCATCCGGTAACTCTTCTTCTGCTCCGTGTGGTCAGCACTCTGGGAATGGTCAGTGACTGTGTACTTAACTGACCATCAATGCATATGGACATTTAGGTTGTCCTGCTGCTAAAGTTGTATATACATACAGTGCATATGTAATATTCTAAATAAACACTACTGACTCATTTCACACGATATCTCCCAAAACTGTACTGAAACAGTTAATATTTTCAGCGAGACAACACGAACTGGAACGGACGATACAAATGTAACAAAATACAAATAATGCCCTCCGGCAATGTGTCATATATTATTACAATATTATCGGATTGATAATTATCAGAAGAAAAGACAGGTAGGAAAGTAGCGTGAGGTCTTGTAAACAGAAACTGTAATAAAAAACACTATATGTAAGGTTTGTGCCACTGGTGAATAAAACACATTACACTGGTTATGGCGATGGGAGACAGTGCTATTTTAAAGGCAAATTTTAAAGAATGAATTCCTTTAATAAAGATTCCACAGTTATTGTGTAATGTTTTAGCTACAACCTGCATATTCTACAATGTTATTGTGTACATGGCCTATATAAATCTTGAGACATAGACCTGTCCTGTGAGTACCAAGTTCCACAGGTGTATCAGGTGTAGTACCTTCAGGTGTTTTGTAACTTGTGATGCAGCAACTTTGAGGCGATTCTCTGAGACATACGGAACCATCGCAATCACCAGGTCAGTGAGTGCATGTCTACAAGATAAGAATGTCACAATAACTACTTCCATGAATACATATTCCTTTTATAAAATTCTGTTCTCTTGTTCTGATCCACTATTTTGAATAGTTGAATAAGTTGAATAGACAATTCAGTTAACAATCCAAACAGAAAATCTTACATCAAATTTAAACTGAATACGATATGTCAACAATCACTTGTCACACAATAGCATTATCTGAACACAATTTGCTCATGCCTAGATTTTTTTAAGAGTTATTTTCACGGCTTAAAACTACACTTCCGAGACATGAACTTTTAACATGCCCTTAAATTTGGTTGAATTCCCACAAAATGACGCATTTATATGTCAAGACATAGGGAGAACTGGTCGAGATGCACACCTTATGAAGGCTGTGGTATCTTCCTCCTCGCTTCGACTGAGACACCTGTCAAAGAACGAGCCAATCAGCTCGCGGTCGGTGATCTGCAGGTAACACTTGATCGTCTCGAGGATGGCCAATCGCATCGGACTTTTCTCGTTCGTTGTTTCTGAAGTAAACTGGTTGAAGAGCAACGGCAGAAAGTTCTTTGAGAACCTCGCCATCTCCTTACGGTTCTCCTCTGTTGCCATGGAAACAGACATTCAATAATTTAAATAACCATTAAATGACATAGTCATAAGAAATATTTGCAAATGTACCCTCTTCCCGACGAGCAACTGACTTGACATCACTTGTTGCCTAGCAATCAGGTCTGGCAAGCTTACCAAAATGGCCACCAGAAATGTGAAGTTGTCTAAAATTCTTGCTTCTCGCCCAAACCTTTTCTTTGCAAAAAAACAACAGGCAAATTAGTTTCAAACCAATATGCGGGAAAGATAGTTCTGACATAAATATACCATCTTAGAACTGTAACCACAGCTGCTTAGGCAAAGTTTACTGAGGTCATGCTCGTTATTTTGAATACAACTCTGAATCCACGAATTAGTCACCATTTTGCCACATCTTTGGATTTATTTAATATAAAATGTAAAACATTGTACAGATATACATAATATATTAATACAAAGTACATTAAATAAAAGGATGACACAAAAAGTACAAGCATTTATTTCCATTGTGGTCCATCAAGCATCAAATTTCTGTCACCATGACAACAGTAGTCAACAACTCACCATCCTCTAAGCTGTGTGTGATGAGTTTCCGTAGTGACGCCATGACGTCCATTCTCAAGTCTGCCCGGTCTGTGACGGCCGTCCCCAGAATCTTCGCAATGCCCTTGAAGGACTAAACAAATACGACCCCTACAATCAACTGATAATACTATCTCTAATTCACTACACACGTCAATATAGTACTAAAACTGACCTTTCTATAACCTTGGTCAAGTTAAATAAAGTAACTTGATCTTGATCTTACTGCTATTATTCTGTTAAATTAAAACATTAAAGAATTTTTTTTCAATGGATATGTGAAAAGTGGAGGTTTTTTTAAATAAAAAGTAAGACACTTATCTTCTACACACATGGAGCATTTTAAAGACTGGAGCCATTCCAGATTTTGCGTCATTGTTATTTTTTTCTGCTGGACTATTAAACATCAAGAAGAGTACCTGTTTCAAGTCGGTGGGTTTGCTACAGAAGCCTGGAAGCAGGGACCAGATCTGAAGCTGTAGACTGTCGTACGTCTTGGACTGAACCGTCTTCCTCTCTTCAGCAAATGTTGTTGCTGGAACCAAACAAAACTACACATGTAATGCAGTCATTTTAATTAACTAGTTACACTATTGTGATGGTTTTTCACGAATTATTAGTTTCTCACATGAATATATAGTACATGAATAAGGAAAATAAGCACTGTTGCCTGATTCCAATTGTTACATTGTGTAATGTACTTAGTTATGTAATTATTACTTTACTGTTGTTGAGCAACTACAGCACATTATATATATATATATATATATATATATATATATATATATATATATATAATATATATATATATATATATATATATAAAACAATAAAGTTATAAAGTTATTATAATGTGTTTAGTGGAGATCCTGATGGGTCCACAACTTTCACTTGGTCTATGACCGACACATCTATGCATAGATATTAGTGTTCCTGGTAGATGCCTGAATGTCTCCGGCTGATATGTAATGTAAAAACAAACTGATCAGCCACAGAACTTATACACTTCTGATGATTTTAAATTCAAGGCTATTCAAGATTTTTAAGGCTATCTGAAAAAGAAATTCAAGACTATTTTAACGACATGTAATTTTAATCCACTTTTATACACCCCAACAAGCACAAGAATAATTTTTGTATGTTGGCTTTCCATGTAATGTAATGTAATGTAATGTAATGTAATGTAATGTAATGTAATGTAATGTAATGTAATGTAATGTAATGTAATTAATGTAATGTAATGTAATGCTAAGATTTGCTGCTCACCAGATGACAGACGGGCCGATAATAAGTTTAACTGACAGCAGTAAAAGTCAAAACTTCTCAAGACTATTTTGAAAATTCAAGTATTTCAAGGCCTTGAATTTCCAATAAAATTCAACACTTTTCAAGACTACCCGGACTTTTTTCGTTTTTTTCACTCCTTCACGTTTGTAAAACACAAACTAGCGATAAATCGCTGGCCTAAATATGTAAAAATTTATTTTAGGCAAGCAATTTTTACTTTTGTTTTTATCCACAAGGTGGTGTTCTGTGTTATCCATGTGGTGGCGTCACTGTATAATCGGGTCATGTCATGCTAATGACTACATAATCAGGACAACCCTGAGAGGGTACATAGCGCACCTTGAGTTCGAAGTTTAGCCGCCAGGGGGAGGAAGTAGGATGTGAAGAAGCCGAGTTGCGTCTCTTGGATGTTCTCTCGTAACACGGGCAGAAGCCAACTCCGTGGAAAGTTGTAGTCATCACTGCAACCAGGGGGCACCACTGACAGTTGAATGGACCACAGTGCAGTGCTGAATTCTTGGGTTTTATATGATTCTGGTTTCCAATTATAGACAATTTTAATCTATTTTCACTGACTTGTTGTGTGTAAAGTGAACTGTCCAGTCATATAAATCCCAGTATTATATAAAATAATAATTTTTTTAAAGAATTTTTCTTGAGAAAAGACCTCGACCAATTTGACCAGCTTGTGAACTAAAATGTGATTGACATATTCAAATACATCTATTTATACATACATATTTACACATACACAAACAAGCTGAACGACATATCCATATTGTTTTTAGTATAGACATAAAACGTATAAAAAATTTACTGGAATATTTTTTATTTCATAAAATGTTTCACCCTGATCGACACATGTGGTACAACACAGGCAAGATCATTTTACAAGTTTGATAAATGAATGCATTTTGAAATGCTCCCTTACTCGGTTCCCGTGATCTGAAGTGGCACAGCGTCAAGAACCAGACGAGGACCAAGAGTTCGGATTGCCATCCCCAGGGCGGCGTCCAACTCCCGTTTATATGGGAACCCGTGGCTCCCCCGCAGGTCCGCCATTGAACTAATGCACTACAACACATCGAATCCATTTTATCTAATAGTAATTAAGAAGTGACCATTGACCACTGGCCAGTTGACATAAATTACATTTAACACTGGCTTGTCCAAGATGTGGATTTTCAGGTTTAAGTAAACCTTGCAAAATCATTTGCATAATGTGCATATATTTGCATAATTAAACGGCATTAAAAATGTTATGGTGTATCTTAGACATGGATTGCTCCCGTTCCACACTAACTATTTACTACAGTGTACAATCTTCTACATAAAAGTATAATAAAATCTTGAATAAAGACATAATATTTATTTCGTATTTTTTTCTAAGTTTTTTTGTGTGATTAGGGGTTTAATGAGACACCAGACATAATATCACACACCTTTTTCACCAAGGCATAGTAAGACTCATCCAGCATCTGGAAAAAAGCACACATTATAATAAATTAACAATTTTCTACTACTGTTCCACAACCTAAACTGTTCAAACACGCCAATGCACCTTAGAAATTAGATACAGATGTTAAAACAGTAACGAACACAAAATTATTTAAATATCGCCTTTCACTTGAATGACAGATTAGATGTCACACAAACAGATAATTTCTATTTTGTAAATTAAAAGCAGAAACAATTCAATAATCTAAATAAAATACATCATAAATTAATACAAAATAATGATCATAAAGTTACTAACAATATACCAAAAAAGATCATTAATAAAGACCATATATGTGACCTGTTCTAACAAAATGAGTCAACATGTCAAAAAATAAAAAATGGAGTCATATCATCAGAAAGAATATTTATTAAGCTTTCCAACAGTGCAAAAATTATGGAGCTAGCTCACACACAGCCAAAGTTATTCGACATAGAACATGCCCGGGGTAGTAACTTCAAACTGAGAAAATCGCATTTAAAGTTCGCGGTCACGCAAGTACATGATCGAGTGCGTTGTCATTCCTATTTCAGCTGTTTTTCTTCTATTTCACCTTTTGATGTATTCTAAACCCCCTCCCAAATCGCGCTTATTGTCGAAGATATGTCTTGCAAGTTGTTTATTGTGGTTATCGCAACATAATCCGAGTATTTAGCAATGTTTCGTTGTTGCGATCCAATCGATTCTACTTGTTTATGGCTAGTGAGTGCGCACTCGTTCGCAGCTTTAAGCCAATCAGGGGACTGCTATGAGCTGTGCCTGACAACTGGTGAAGTTTGTTTATAAATAGGTGTCTCAGTTAAACGTTCCTATTGGCTAAAATTGACGTCATTGGGGATTTCCTCTAGCAGATTCAGACAGTGGACATGCTGGGCTTTCCCGTAATACCAAATATGTCTGCCATGCGGCAAGGGAAACCCCGAAGAATGCGACTCGAACATGTGCGATTTATCGGTTTTGTTTTACGAAATTCATGCATGAAATGTTACGTAGCATTCTAAATTATTTGCTCAGCATTCACATGAAGCGTCAACTGGACATGTTCTTTGACAGGATATCAATATTTGTAACAAACAACAAAACAAATAAACACTCTGTAACAAGATGAACTACTAATCTAATCAAATTACGTGTAATGAATTTCACAGTAGCTTGATACAATAGCTTGATGAGCAATTAGCTTAAGGCTTGACCGTTTTATGTATACCCTTCCGTAAAGGGCAACCACCAAGAGAAAGGACACCAGCTCGCGGATTTTCGCATATATTGACTATGTTCGCGCGGATGCCTGTAGAAGTGCACATGTACTCCCAGTCAGCTGCTTGTTGTGACACCTCGTGTACAGCACTTTCAGCTATAAAATCCCACCCCCCTGCACCCATAAATTCTGGACGCTCCCATATGACATTTTAACCACATCTAGTATGACGATGGGCAGATACTAGACCGTGGGCTTCCTGGAACCCCTGCACCCCCAACCAGATTGCCAAATATTTACCATATTCCCCATATACTATCAAAATATTACAAGTTAAGCATAGACGTGGTATTTACCTATATGCCCCTCCCATAATACAACAGCATCAGTGTCAAGCCAGTGACTGTTTTCTTAGGCCAAGGGGGGTCATAGTTTTACTATATTACATAAGGTGTGTACATGTTATATATAACATTATTAAAAGATAATTTGGAGCAATTTTTGCAGAAGGGGTGTGACTTTTTTGTTTATCCGCAAAAGGGGGATGGTCACATTTTGTATCCGCGAAATGGGGAGGAGTCACTTTTTTGTTGTTCTCCGATAACATATTTTGCGGCACCCCAGAAATAAATTCTGACCGGACCCTAAACCAATAATGCTGTGTATTTTACATTGCATTTCTTGCATACGAACATAGTTTTGCTCTATGATAACCCCATATAACTGTGACTTATATTAATTATCATGTGAAAAGTCACAACTATTTGCAAAGAGACTGCAAATGAAATACTAAGATTCGTGTGTGTGTGTCACTGGACCAAAGTTATATGCCTATGTCCTTCCAATAAATACACACTGGCTCAGTGCTCTTGATTCGTAGGGCCTCATTATACTTGCACTTCCATTAGTTCCACTTCCATAAAAACCCTTAAAAACCCTTACAAATTATTATACACTGTCACTATAAAATTAAAAGTTGGGATAATTCAATCAGCTATCAATGTGATGGCCAGTTTGATACAAACCTCAAAGAAGACAGCGAGGACCTGCAGAATGAGACCCCAGGAGGCATGGAACTGGTACCCCAGCCCCCCCTCCAGGGCACGGAACATCTTCTGAACACTGGGGTCAGACGGAGCAGCCTGTGGGAGTTTGGCCTTGACAGCAGGCGCCAGGCACTCCCTTATCAACACCTGGGAAGGGGAGGAGGAAAAATGTGGGAAAGATCATAAGCTTGACACATCCTCGCACCCAGTGTGGTTAAGTAAAGGTCAACATACATCCTTGTCTATTGCATTATCTCTCCAGTCATTTCTATCCCAGCCTCATATGAAATAGAACATTTATATGTAGGAAACAACAGTTTACTTTGATCAAAGATGGTAACAACTGATATTATATGCAAAACAACCTTAACCTTAGAAGAGACGCTTTATCATGCCATCAGAGTCATCAGACAACACACAGTAATTAAATAATTAGTTAAAGTAATTAATAAAATATTAAATTAATTGATCATATTATATCTCTTTGTGTAAATTGTGCTGCCACTGTTGTTAAACTTTGCAGTAGACAGTGGAACAAACAGAGTTCCTGGCTCCCACCGTGAGTGTCTTTGATGCGGCCATCATCACTGCTGTCTTCTCTGTGCGCAGACATTTGAGACACGTGGACACAAGACGGGGCAGATGTGAGAGACATAGAGACTGGTTCAACCTGTCAATAAGAGATGGGGCAGATGTTAGAGACATAGAGACTGGTTCAACCTGTCAATAAGAGATGGGGCAGATGTGAGAGACATAGAGACTGGTTCAACCTGTCAATAAGAGATGGGGCAGATGTGAGAGACAGAGACTGGTTCAACCCGTCGACCAGAGATGGGGCAGATGTGAGAGACATAGTGACTGGTTCAACCCATCGACCAGAGATGGGGCAGATGTGAGAGACATAGTGACTGGTTCAACCCATCGACCAGAGATGGGGCAGATGTGAGAGACATAGTGACTGGTTCAACCCATCGACCAGAGATGGGGCAGATGTGAGAGACATAGTGACTGGTTCAACCCGTCGACCAGAGATGGGGCAGATGTGAGAGACATAGTGACTGGTTCAACCCATCGACCAGAGATGGGGCAGATGTGAGAGACATAGTGACTGGTTCAACCCATCGACCAGAGACGGGGCAGATGTGAGAGACATAGTGACTGGTTCAACCCGTCGACCAGAGATGGGGCAGATGTGAGAGACATAGTGACTGGTTCAACCCATCGACCAGAGACGGGGCAGATGTGAGGGACACATCAGTCTTTGGTAGCTCACGATACTCAAGACTGGTGAGACAAAACACCTGGGTATTTAGTGACGCATATTTGATGACGTAACACTCAAGTTTTTTGTGAGAGTCTTTTGTGCTGCAACTATGCAGATAGTCGAGCTGCATCCTAACATTACACATGCACGATGAGACCATCTTGCACAACAACACATTCACCCTACAACACAATAATAGCGAGCTATCTGAACACTTCCACAAAGAAGCCTGTATCAACCTTCATCAAGATACTTCCATTGACCTTTGACCTCCACCAGTGATACTGCTGACCGTGTGCCTGTCCAAGAGCTCTTGAGGAAAGTGTATCATAATTTTTTTGGGTTAAATGTAATACTTTTTTCAAAATGCAAATATCCATTCACATATTACCAAGGACACTATTTCCATGACACACCACTGACAGTGTCCCACCAGTGCGCCATGGTTTGACAGTTTTCATGCATTCACGATTATCGTTATGGGACAAAATAATTTTAACGTGTACAATTGGGTCTAAAAGCTTTTAATTAACAACGTTAGTGAAATAGCCACCTGGTCACATAGCAGACTAACAGGTTAGCTAGCTTTGCTTAGCCTGGGTAATCTTTAACCGCATTAAAACACTGTCCAATTAGACACAATAGAGTCTTAGATCATAGAGACTGTGTAAGGTTGCAATACAAGCGAGACTTGACAAACCTCGCAAGGTTGACATGTGCCGTCTCCATGACAACGAGCCAGGCGGAGGTGGGTTGTGGGTCACTCTCTCCTGGCTGGTAGTCGTACAGCGCCTACAACACATGATGACGGACGGAGTAATGATAGGCTGGGCATTATCACCACGGCTGTGGTTTTACGTTGAACCTGTAACAGCGGGACACTTTGACGAATTTGTTTTTAAGTTTGCAACAACAGCAACCTCCTGAGAATGTGTACATGTCCAACGAAAAAATTAATATACTTAAATATACCTAAATACTATCTTAGCATCATTCAAACATTGTCAAATGGAAGATCATCATCATCATCATCATCATCATCATCATCATCATCATCATCATCATCATCATCTCATCATCATCATCATCCATCACCATCACCATCATCATCCATCTGACGGCCACATCATCATGTTGATTATTCTGCTGTACACTAGGTACAGGTAGGAATCGCAACTTTTTGCCAGCAACGTCTCCTTTGTATAACTGCATCAAATGTGAGTTATTATAAATAGTCCCCAAATACTTAACTTTCAGGCGTATAAGTTTCATCAGATACTATCTTAACACCAACAGGCTACACTGCCTATTCCAAGGTACATATTTACAATAATTGCTTTTAGTGATACTGCAAAACCTTTTTTTTTTTGCTGGATGGTAAACGGACCTACATAAGAAACTGTTAGAAGATTTTACTGTTAGAGAAGTAAAAGGACGTATATGTGAGGTTTGTCTAGTTTCGTGAATGTGTATGTCATGTGTAAATGTAA